>CAJHQP010010726.1:0-17640 GCA_905132765.1 Moricandia arvensis
TTTTAATATTTGTGATTTGTTTCATTTTTAACGGATACTAAATTTTAATATTTGTTTTGCTTCAAATTTACGGATATACGAATTTCTGGATCAAATTGAATTACAATTAAAATTCGAAACAAATTTAACAGATAATATGCCCAATCCTAAGTTAGCAACTATATATTTAAAATTGATTTCTGCCAGATCGTAAAGATCACAAATATAGAAAAGGGAAGAGGGACTTTTAGCCATCAAAGGGAAAAGGCAGTAGTGTTTGTTTTGAGGGTAAAGGTAAGAAAACAAATATAAGAAAACAAAAGGATATGTAGAATCAATATTGTCTAAACATATGAAGCCAAACAACCATCTTGGCACCAAGACAGGCGTATCCAATTTGTTGGAAAAAGTTATTACCTTCTCGAATCTATAAAAAGAAAATACTACCATTTTCTAACATTATTTTCATTTACAAATTCATAATGTAAGACTTTTAATCTTCTTAATAATTAGATATTATAGTTATTAATATCACATGTTTTCATATAAAATAAAAGAGAGTTATATAAACGAGACATAATATAAAAGATTAAATGGGAACAAAATGAAATTTATCTATCAATTAGATGAAATTTTTGTTTGTAATCTATTACTGGTTTATTAGAGCATGATTATCCAAGGAACCCCTAGTGGGGTTCCTATTTTTTTTTTTTTTCTTTTTCTTTTTTTTTTTGAAAAAAAAATTAAAAAAATAAAATTAAAAAAATGAACCAATTACGGATCGCCACGTGGCAGTGGGGTCTATAAACAGTGTAAGAAACCCTCCAAAAACGGTTCTTATTTAGGAGTTTTAAGAAGCGGTTCTTGCACTGTTCATGGGCCCCACATGTCATTGGGGCCCGCGAACAGTGCAAGAGCCCCTCGTAAGAGTTCCCATTAATCATGCTCTTAGAATTTCAAAAACGTAAACATATGAGAGTAATTCAAAAATAATATTTTGAAAAATTATAAAATAATTTAAAAAATTTTTTTTTTAAAAATTAATTAGATTTTTTTTCTTAAACCAATAATTGAAATCACATAAAAAATTGGTTGAACAAATGAGTTTTCAATTCATATTTAGCCAAATTCTCAAACAAATTAAAATTAAAAACACTTTTTTGATACCTCCGACAAAATGACATCAAACAAAAACAACAACTCTATGATGGTATTAGTTGAAAGAAGTGAACAAGTCAATGGAAACTTTCAACACCACGCTCTTGTCATCTAATTATAAAACGAATACAAATTAGTAATTAGTTAAGCATTATATTACAAACAATAATCAAAAGGAAGAAGATTACGAAAACGCTAATCTTTATAATTGGTGTTGCCCTATAAGACTGGCCACACAGACCACAGCTCACAGAGCTTGTCTTCTCGTCGTTTAGAGTTTACCCCACCACACTTCCTCTTCTCCACTCTCATCTCTAGAGAGAGAAAGTGTTAAATTTGTCTTATTTATGTTTCAAGAATCACTCACTCTCTCTAACTCTTTTGGTTCTGTCTTTTAAAAGAGACTTGTCTTTCATAAAAAGGAGAAGAAGAAATGCAGGATCCAGCATCTTATTACCAGTCGATGATGATGGCGAAACAGCAACAACAACAAGAACCGCAGTTTCCGGCTCAAGAACAGCTAAACTGTCCTCGCTGTGACTCACCAAACACAAAATTCTGTTACTACAACAACTACAATCTGTCACAGCCCCGTCACTTTTGCAAAAGCTGCCGTCGTTACTGGACCAAAGGCGGAGCTCTCCGTAACGTCCCCGTCGGTGGTGGTACTCGCAAGAACGCTAAACGATCAACCTCATCCTCTCCTTCTCCTTCCTCCAACAACAAGAAGACCAAGAACCCCGATCCGGATCCTAATTCACAAAACGGGACCAAACCGGATACGGATCCGACCCGGATGCTATACGGGGTTTCCGATCGGAGACCAAGACGTGAAAGGTATGGAGATGGTTGGTGGTGGTGGTGGGAGTTTCAGCTCGCTTTTGGCGTCGAATATGCAGCTGGGTCTTGGTGGGATCATGCTCGACGGGTCGGGTTGGGATCCGGGTATGGGTTTGAGGAGGAGCGAAGCGGGTAGTGGTGGTAACCCGTGGACTGATCTGGCTATGAACCGAGTGGAGAAAAACTGAAGAAAGTGAAAGCTGCAAAACTGATTTTAGGTGACTGAGTCATCACGTAGACAATGAACAGGTTTCATTGATGATATCATGTTATGTCTTTTTTGGTTAATAACTTTTATTTGCTACTTCCTTTTGTTATTTTCTTTTATTAATCTGTTTGTTAAAATTCTAATCTTGTGTGTTATAATAGAAGGGACATTTTCAGTATAATTTTCATTTTCTTTGCACCTCTTCCTTAATTATCAGACAACAAGAAAATATCAGACAAAGAATTAATATTCTAGACCCATTACTCTACAAAACTCATGACGTGAAATGAATTTTTGGCCATTGCATTATTTTTATTGTTTTATGTTGTATAACCGTAAGGTATTACGCCTGGATTGTCATTACATTCCCTACGTCACTAGTTATCGATAATTAAGTTTGAACGAGTTTTGTGAAACCCTTTTCAATATTCGAAAAAGAATAAGTTCTCGTGGTATTCGAATACTATTAGAATGAGTAGTTGTGCATGAACCGACATAGATTAACAACATTCTTATGGCATGTGACATTCGTATTTGTAATTATATGTATTATAATCACTTTCTTAGGTGCATAGGTTCTCTAGAACCATGATCTGAGTTGACTCCCTATACTAGTAGTCGTCTGTTTTATTGGGCTCAAAATGGCATTTATTATCTCACAATTATATATCGATGAAGAGTTTTCAGTTCAATAAATAATAGGGGTTTCGAATGATTTAAACCCCCAACTATTTTTAAATCGGATATAAAACTTTCAACTAAAATTTTATGTTTTTAAACCCTCAACTATTAAACTGTTTTTGTCGTTAACCTTCCGTTAACAAAACCGTTTTAATCTGAATAGAGACCTGTTAAATTGAAACGCGGCGTTTCACGAAATGCTTAAAATCAACGAATATTTTAGTGATTTAAACCTTCAACTATTTTAAATCAGATGGAAAACCCTTAACTAAAATTTTATGTTTTTAAACTCTCAAAATATTACCTAAAATTTATCAAAAAGATGAACATGAGAGAAATAATTAGGATTAGAAACAACAGAGTGTTTTTTTACTTATCTCACATTCGATGGTTTTTGAAAAGGATCAAATACCCTTTTTATTTGGGGATGAATGGAGAATGTCTCTTGCCCATTGATAAAGAGTGTTTAAGAATCTCATATCATTTTTGTAATAAAATGAAACAATGCGTTCTCCGTTTAAAAAAATGTTTTTTTTTTACGTAAAGTTACAGACATTAAAAGATTAATACTTGAGGGTTTAAAAACATAAAATTTTTAATTTGGGGATTTTCATCCGATTTAAAAATAGTTGAGGGTTTAAATCACTAAGATATTCGTAAGTATCTCATGTCATTTTCAAGTTAACGGGTCTCCGTTCAGATAAAATGACTTTGTTAACGGAGGGTTAGCGCCATTAAAGGTTTAATAGTTGAAGGTTTAAAAAAATAAAATTTTAGTTGAAGGTTTTCCATCCGATTTAAAAATAGTTGTAGGTTTAAATCACTATAAACCCTAGATAATAAGACAAAAGTATAAGTTGTTAAGAAAGAAACAAATTTATATATATTTTGGGTTTATAGTAATTTAAACCTCCAACTATTTTTAAATCGGATGGAAAACCTTCAACTAAATTTTTTTTTTTAAAACCTTTAACTATTAACTCGTTAATGCCGTTAACCCTTCGTTAACAAATTGTTTTATATGAACGGAGATACGTTAACTTGAAAATAACATGCGATACTTACGAATATCTTAGTGATTTAAACCCTCAACTATTTTTAAATAGGATGGAAAAACTCAAATTAAAATTTTATGTTTTTAAACCCTCAACTATTAATATTTTAATGCCTTTAACTTTACGTAATTTTTTTTTAAAAACGGAGAATACATTGTTTTATTTTATTACAGTACAACATGAGATTCTTAACACTCTTTATCAATGGGAAAGAGACATTCACCATTCATCCCCAAATACAAAGGGTATTTTATCATTTTCAAAAACCATCGAATGTGAGATAAGTAGAAAAAACTCTGCTGTTTCTAATCCTAATTATTTCTCTCATGTTCATTTTTTTGATAAAATTTAGTAAAATTTTGAGTGTGAAGAGATGGATAACCTAAGTTACTTAACATTCGAAATTTTCCCTTTTGATAAATAAATGCACATTAAAGAAACAATTAGTATTAAAAACAACAGAGATTTTTAACTTATTTCATTTTCTATTGTTCTTGAAATGGAAGAATAATCTTTTTTTTTTGATTTGGGGATAATCATGATTGTTCATGCCCAGTGATAAAAAGGAGTTTAAGCATCTCATGTTATTTCCGTGATTAAATGAAATGTTGCGCTCCATTTTAACGGGTTTCCATTTAAAAAAAATGATTTTATTTACGGAGGGTTAAAGGTATTAAAGATTCAATAGTTGAAAGTTTAAAAACACAAAATTTTAGTTTGGGGTTTTCCATCTGATTTAAAAATAGCTGAGGGTTTTAAATCACTAAGATATTCGTTGATTTTAAGTATTTCGTGAAACGCCGCGTTTCAATTTAACGGGTCTCCATTCAGATAAAACGGGTTTGTTAACGGAGGGTTAACGGCATTAACGGTTTAATAGTTGAAGGTTTAAAAATATAAAATTTTAGTTGAAAGTTTTTTATCCGATTTAAAAATAGTTGGAAGTTTAAATCATTAAAACCTCTATATTTTTTTTTTGTAAAAGTGGAAACAATAGTTTCTCCCCAATAGTTTACTATTCAAGTACTCATCCTATTCTGTATTTATTACTCTCTCAGACTTGACATCGTTTTGATAATTACAATATTTCTTTTCTAATCATTCAAGTCATTTAACACGCCAATTACATTCACAAGGGGGTGGTGACTGTTTATGGTCTTTGATGAATGTGTCATGGATATTGGTTATGGTTTTATTTTCCAACGGATTTATATTATAGACTTACAGTCATCACATTTTGAGTTGATTATATATCAGTGTGAAGTTTATTTTGATGATCCTACAAATTTTGATAGAAATGAGGATGTGTGAAGTTTGTTTTGATAATTCTACAAAGTTTAATAGAAATGAGGATCGTTTTAAGATGCTAAAACCGTATTATCATGCTAAAACCGTATTATCAGAGAGAAACATACTATAATCTGATAGATACAAATGGTGATCCATATAATAAGATGTGTTCCTTGTTGATGGGACACATTGGATTTAAATTTGACTAATATCAAATCTCTAAGAAGTTTTTGTTTTTACAAACTATGGTTTCAATTGTATGCATGAACAATTAAAAAGTTGGTAGTTTAGTCATAATCTAAGATTTTTTTTTTTGTTTTTCAATTTTAAATAATCTTTGATGATCTTTTAAATTAGAACTTTTAAAAACCAATTCCAAGCTTAGAGATTAAGACATAAACCTAGAGATTTTCCCCTGTTAACAAAAATGTAAATATGAATATTGTTCCACAGTCATCCGAATAAGGTAATCACAACCTTCAATATTACATTATGCACAAATATTGTTTTCTCATCATATTGATTGATTACATGCAACATCTTCTCTTTTGGTTTAATACATGTAACATTGCTATCATATACGTCTAATATTTCAAAATGTTACTGACATTTATGCCATGCACCCCCTTTCTTAACTCATGCCTATAAAGGTGGATTCTCTTTTTTTTTAAAAGGTGGATTATCTTACCTCAATATACATCTCAAGCTTTGATTTATATTGGTTTGATAAATTTGTTTTGGTAACAGGAAAGATAACAGATATACGAGAAATCCAATATGACTAAAAAGATTCACTTTTCCAATTTTAGATATTTTTGTATTTAACTGAGGAGACCAAGAAACAACAAGATGCTTTTTCTTTTTATTTTACTTATTTATCGTCTTCTTTTACCTTTTCTATTTCTTATGAATACATTTTTGTTTATTAATAATTAAAAAAATTGTGAATAAAATACATCACATGGGTGATTGCATGGAAATTTCCAATTAAACTCCATGATCAAATGCACTAAGGCAAGGTTTACAGGCCATATCTAATCAAACAATTAAACTCTAATGTTAAAATTTTAGGCAATGAATAGTTAAGTTTAGACGCCCAATTCAACTCTAAAATTAAGAGTAGGTACTTCTGCAATATAAAATGATAGAATACTATTTTTTTCTAACATCTAATTTATTAATATAATCGAGAGTTTACATAATCCTCATGGAAGAAGTTTATAACAAATATATGGACACAATAATGAAAATGGAATGACGCATTCTGTGGAATGGTATGCCTTAGCTAAAGAATCTACTACTTTATTTGCTTTTCTTGGAATCCACTGAAATGATATTGAGTCAAACTTTTGTGCCCACCACCTTATGTATCCAGTTATACACACCAAAATGTAAACTGTGGTTATTAAAAATATCCTTTGCCTTTTTGCAGTCTCCTTCAACTATCAATCGTCTATGTCCTTGCATCCAACAGTATTGTAGAGCCATTAGAATTGCTTGTAACTCACTTTCCAAAACACTTTGTACCCTTCTTCCTTCAGCTTGAAACTGATCCTTTATAGGTTACATGTTCATCACGTGTAAACCCATCCTGCCTTCCTTTCAAATCTGCATTCACGAAAGACCCATCCACATTACACTTAAGTAAAGTGTGATCAGGTCTGGTCCAAGTGCCCCGTTTTAAACTCTTGATGTTGTAGGACTGCGACTCAACTCTATACCAACATTAGAGATTCCTTGATCTTTCCACTCTTTTGCATCTGTCTTGCATATTGTAATAAAGTTTTCTAGTGTTGAGTCTTCTGCTTAGAAATTAAAATATTTCTACTCGGCTGAATACTATTTATAAAATTAGAAAAGCCAAAATATAAATTTGGAAACACACACATAAATATATATATATATATACTTAATATACTTTTGATAGAAACGACCAGCAAATACTAACCTTGATGGCTCTTCCCATACCATGAAACAAGTTTTGAATGTATGTAGTATTTAATCAAAACAATCAATAACAAAAATTTCAAATGAATAGGGCTGGCAAATTACATGGTGGTCCATGTGGCTAAAGATATTATATAGTGCTAAGATACCGAATTTTTAATAATGGTGGAGTTATCATAAACTAATAAGGGCAAAAGATTTAAGTTGAAGAACTATATTGGTTTAAAGTTTGAATTGGGCAATGTTTTAACTAGATGTGTTAAGCTATCATTTCTGAAATTCCTCTTGTGATGGCCTCACCGTTTCATAGCTTTGATGACTTGTTTCGGTAATGTCCACTCTTATTACATAACCAATTTCACATGTCTTGTGGGGCTGTCTTGCTCACTTATGTTGATATTTTAATTGTCAATGAGAAAATTACAGGTGATTAGTTTTTTTTTCTTTTTTTTGGGGGGGGGGGGGGACGGAGGGGAGGGGGTGATTTAATATGTTTCTTATTCCTGTAATGACTAGGGAAAACAAAAATATATCAAAGTTGATATACCTATATGTACAATTGTTCTTAGTTGACTTCGATCCGTGATTGACTCACAAAACATATATCAATTTGGATATTTATTGCACTGATAAATTACTACAAGTGGAACAACTGCTATTCCTCTCACTGTTCTTCATGTGACATCCTTATCGTTCCAATTTATTCTTATTATTATTGTATCTCTTAGAATATAAGATATTTATTGATGGGTCACGCTATTTGGGACCTCTGGAGAAAATCTTGAAAAACAAATACACATTTTTGAGTTTTCTTCTCTTATAACATTGTAAATGATAACAAAACAATAATGTAAAATTTCCAGGAATGAAAAATCAGATAAAGAGGAAGTGAAATCAAGAAAAGAGAAGAGATTACATGGATATGAGACGAGCCGTGTCCATTATGATGTATGCCATATGGCAATCACCTCCTCCAGAAAGTTTATTAATATCATCATCATCCTCCCAGAAAGTTTATTAATATCATCATCATCGTAGTGAAAACCCACTTTGCCTTTTAAACATGTGTAATGTGTTTATAAGTTTCAAATAACTCAAATGTGTGAGCTTTGATTTATAATCATGTTTTCTGTGTGTGCTAGTTGTTATAATGGAACTGACCACTCTTGCTTGACCCAATGCAACATAATGCCCAGAGTCTGCGCTCCTGCCTTTGTGGGTCAACACTGAGACCAGATCATAGATTGCGGTTATGTGAGACGAAGCACGTACATAGGCAAAGGTCAAGATAAGTAAGAAGATAGAAATAGATACTTTACTTGCTTCGAAATGATAACAATCATCAGAGATTCCGCTAGCTACGAGTAACAAATATACACGTCCTCGTGATTATAAGGGGGTCTTATTGGATTAGGATTTGAGAGGATTTTTATTTTTTTCTCAAATCCCATCTTATTTGTATGTAGCATTTATAATTCTATGTTAAATTCAAGCTTATTGAATTAGTCATTTGTATAAGTTCTTCCAAATTCTAGCTTATTGGAAAATAAAGATTTTGTCAACAAAATCCATCAAATGAGATTTGATGGGGTTTGAATGATATTTCTAGTGTAAAAACAACAATTGAAATACCACCTCCTATGATGGTATTTGAAACTTTTTTAAAATTAGAAAAAATATTCTTCGCATTTTTTAAATTGAAAATTAAATTGTTTGAAATGAAATAAAAATTATTTAAAAATAACTTCTAATTTTTTTAATAATTTTATTTATTTCATAAAACGATATTAATATTAAATTATAATATTTTTTTAAAAAATAAGAAAATGATTTAAAATAAATATTTAAAATTTTAAAAGTTTTTTTTCAAAAACTCTGAAATTTCTTCAAAACCACATAAAACTTGTAAACAAATCTTTTTAAGATTTACTCAAATCTCAGATTTTTTGGATTTACTCAAATCTTGAATTTTCTTAAATAGTTAGTTCAATAAGCTCCCCTAAGACTTTATTTGCAAGTAGCATTCTCCCTATTATTTTATAAAATTTTCTCTATTTCAGTTGCAAGTAAACTTTTCATATAGAACTATTACACCCCTTTAGACAAGAAAGATGTTCGGAAGGGGTTCTTTTAAGGGAAATTACAATTCTACCACAAATTTGATATCACTTTGTGAATTTAACTTTAATGAATGACAATTTGCAAAAATATCTTATTTTGATGAAAATACACTTAATTAATTTTTCTAAATATTTATAAAAATTTTAAAAACTCAACCTCACCCCTTTAACACTAAACCCTAAACAATAATCACTAAAATGTAAATCAAAATGTTAATATATTTTTAATAATGTGTATTTTTACAATGTGGTACTTAACTTATGTTATTTTTGGTAATTTCTCTTCTTTTAGAGAATATAACCTCCTTTCTTGCTGGCCTGTGAAAATTTTGGCTTTGTCACAAACTGAAAGCAGTCAAGTATCAGTAAGCCGAGTTTAAGAAACTCGTTGTCAGAGGAAAACAGTTTAGAAGTAGATGTAGGTTCAAAGTTTTCTAGGTTTCATGTAAAAGAAGTTACTGTTAATATTACCTTGTCGAATAGGCCTTACACATACATGCCTACACACACTAAAAGTGCAACAGATTTTTGATCAATTCCAAGCATCTCAAGTATTGCCCTCTGTTTATAAATACTGCATGCTTGTTCACAGAATCAACTGAGACAAAAACAAAAAGGAAAAATCTCTTTTAAATAAAGAGCGTTCGATATGATACTTCCTTAAAACCGCACGACATCACAGACCTGTTGATGTAGATGGGGCTATTAGCCAATGGTGTATTCAAAGACTCATGAAAGTTATTCCCAAATTTCCGTTGAAACACACAACCCACTATTATTTTTTCTTATTTTTTTTGTAATGGCAACTAAGACAAGTTAAATGCAAAAAGTTGGCTCATTTGATCAAGATAAGTAAAAGAAGCAGATGCTGTTAAGCATTACTAGACATAAGACTATCCATCAGAACCGCATAGGTGCAACAGACTTGACATTTTTAACAAGCTCACTAAATATCTCACGTGTTTCACAGTGTACGTGCAGTAGTGTAGAAGTCTGATCCACATCCTTAATTGGTTTCGAGCATGTTAATAACTAGTGAGACAAAATCAATAAGGTCAACACCCTTCTTCTTTAATATGTTAGCCTCCACGTCCGGGTTGGTACGACCAGACAGTTGTTCGTCCACCGACAGCTTCATCAGACCTAAGGCAAAAACAGTGGCGTTTGGAACGAAAAACATAAGGAAATATGAGTCTTTGAAAAACACCATGGCTCATAGCCCCAATATGGAAAAATAACTCTAAATCTATAACCATTGGTCTTTTGAACCTCGTATGCAGACAAAACAAAATCCTCACTGCATTTGGTTTGATGAGACCAAAGCAGTACCTTTTGCAAATATGAAATTTCTCAAATAGTACATTTTTAAAGTTTTTGTCATAAAATAGACCTTAAAAATGACCAAAATAGATATTATTTTGAAAAATTTTAATTTTTTAATTTTAAAACCTCGCCTCTAACCCCACCCATAATTCTAAACCTACCCTAGTTTAGATTAGTTACCCAAAGGATATAAATGTATATTTACACACTATTAATAATCTATTTTGATGGCATTTTTCTCATTGAGTGCTACTTTGGGAACAAAAACTTTTAAAGGTTTATTTTGGTCTTTATCTCTTTGCCCGCAAAATCGATACCATCTTGCAAAGTTTTTAAAACAGCAGCCAGATTACACCACCATCCAGTCCTCATGCGATCCATAGGAAATAACATACCTGTACACAACGAAGGACAAAAAAACTGATGAAATATGGAGAAAGCACATACAAGCAGACTGTTTTTAAATGAGATAATGTAGAAAGGCAATGTTGACGGAAATCAATGATTTACAAAGAAACTTTACATGAACCATAGAAGATTCTACCTCCTCCCAAAAAGGGCGATTGGAAATAAATGGGTATATAAAGTAATAGTCAATCAAGTGGGACCATCAAGCGATATAAACAAGATCGGTTGTTTTGGGAAATCGTCGAGAGGAGGGAGTTGATTATGCTGAAACGTTTGCCTCTAGTCGCTAAAAATGACTACTGCCCAAATCTTTTGTTGAGGTTGCAGCTTCGAAAAAATTGGCATGTCCCATCAAATGGATGTACACAATTTCTTCTTACATGGTGACTTAACTGAGGAGTCAATATGAAGCTGCCATAAGGATTTCACACAGATGATCCCAACAGGTATGTTGATTGCCGTATATCACTCTATGGCTTAAACCAAACGCCAAGATGTTGGTTTCTGACACTTCTAACTCCTTACGCACCTACGGCTTCATCCAGTCCAAACAAGATCACTCTCTCTCTCTCTCTTCAGATATAACAAGAACGACATTGATTTTCCCATGTTCTTGTCTATGGTCGATGATCTAATCATCCGTGGAAGCTATCTTGATTCCCTTGCACGCTTCATAACATATTTTTCACATGAAAGATACTTTCTTGGAATTGAGGTTGCTCGCAATTCTCAAGGATTTAATCTCTCCCAGAGAAAATATGTTCTCGATGTTTTGATTGAAACCGGGCCTCGTTGGGAGAAAAACTTACCGCGTTTACTATGGAACATAATAACCATCTCTCGTTGTCATGTTCATGCTAAACTATTGGATCCAACACCATTCAGACGTATGGTCGGTCGAATGATCTACCTCGCTGTAGCAAGACCTGAGTTGTCTTACTCGTTCATATGTTGGCCCAATAAATGCATGCACCACGTCAAGACCACTGCGATGCTTGTATTCCTGTTGTGGCGCTATATGAAATCAATTATTGGAGAAGGGATTCTACTGACCAAAACTCCAAGATTTCAACTTCATGGCTGGTGCGACTCGACTGGTCTGCTTGTCCATTGACAAGGCGCTCTTTGACCGGTTATTTTGTTCAACTCAGAGACTCACCAATTTCTTGGGAAAATGACAAACATGACACTGTTAGTCTCTCTTCAGCAGAAAATGAATCACTTGGTAAAAGAACTCTACTTTTTCAAGCAGATATCCTTGATCTCGGTGTCTCTCACAATCAACCTATGAAGGTTACTCAGATAGTAAGTTTCCTATAGCTCTCTTAGTCAACCCAGTTCAACATCAACATACAAAACATGTGCATTTCATATGTGACAAAATCAATAAGGTCAACACCCTTCTTCTTTAATATGTCAGCCTCCACGTCCAGGTTGGTACGGACAGACAGTTGTCTTTTTTTTCCCACTGATAGCTTCATAGACCTAAGGCAAAAACAGTGGCGTTTGGAACGAAAAACATAAGGAAATATGAGTCTTTGAAAAACACCATTGGCTCATAGCCCAAATATGGAAAAAAATAACTCTAAATCTATAACCATTGGTTTTTGAACCTCTATGCAACAACAAAATCCTGACTGCATTGTGGTTTGATGAGACGAAAAAGCAGTACCTTTTTGCAAATATGAAAATTTCTCAATAGACATTTTTAAAGTTTTTGTCACAAAATAGACCTTAAAAAATGACCGAAATAGATATTTTTTATTTTGAAAATTTTAATTTTTTTTAATTTTAAACCTCGCCTCTAAACCCCACCCCATAATTCTAAACCTACCCTAAGTTTAGATTAGTTAACCCAAGGAGTATAAATGTATATTTACACTATTTAATAAAATCTATTTTGATCATTTTTCTCATTGAGTGCTACTTTGGGAACAAAAACTTTTAAAGGTTTATTTTGGTCTTTATCTCTTTGCGCAAAATCGATACCATCTTGCAAAGTTTTTAAAACAGAGCCATATTACACCATCCATCCTCATTGCGATCCACAGGAAATAACAAACTTACAAACGAGGACAAAAAACTGATGAGATATGGAGAAATCACATACAAGCAGGCTGTGTTAAATGAGATATGTAGAAAGGCAATGTTGGTGGAAATCAGTGATTTACAAAGAAACTTTACAGGGACCATAGAAGATCTACCTTCTCGAAAAAGGGCGACTGGAAATAAATGGCAACTAAGACAAGTTAATCTGAATGCAAAAAGTTACTCATTTGATCAAGAATAAGTAAAAGAAGCAGATGTTGTTAAGGCATTACTAGAACATAAGACTAAACCATCCAGAACGACATAGGTTCAACAGACTTGACATTTTTAGCAAGCTGACTAAATATCTCACGTGTTTCAAGTGTACGTGAGCATGTGAGAAAGTCTGATCCACATCCTTAATTGGTTCGAGCAGGTTAATAACTAGTGAGACAAAACCAATAAGGTCAACACCCTTCTTCTTTAATATGTCAGCCTCCACGTCCAGGTTGGTACGGACCAGACAGTTATCGTTTTTTTCCACCGATAGCTTCATAAACCTAAAGCAGAAACGGTGGCGTTTGGAACGAAAAAACATAAGGAAACATGAGTCTTCGAAAAACACCATTGGCTCATAGCCCCAAATATGGAAAAAATAACTCTAAATCTATAACCATTGGTCTTTGAACCTCCATGCAACAACAAAATCTTGACTGCATTGGTTTGATGAGACCAAAAGCAGTACCTTTTGCAAATATGAAAATTTTTCAAATAGACATTTTTAAATTTTTGTCACAAAATAGACCTTAAAAAAATGACCAAAATAGATTTTTATTTATTTTGAAAATTTTAATATTTTTTTTTAATTTTAAACCTCACCTCTAAACCCCACTCCATAATTCTAAACCCTAAGTTTAGATTAGTTAACCCAAAGGGTATAATGTATATTTACACCATTTAATAAAATTTATTTTGATCATTTTTCTCATTGAGTGCTACTTTGGAAACAAAAACTTTTTAAGATTTATTTTGGTCTTTATCTCTTTGCGCAAAATCATTACCATCTTGCAAAGTTTTTAAAACAGAGCCATATTACACCGTCCATCCTCATTGCGATCCATTGGAAATAACAAACTTACAAACGAGGAAAAAAAAAACTGATGAGATATGGAGAAAGCACATACAAGCAGGCTGTGTGAAATGAGATATGTAGAAAGGCAATGTTGGCGGAAAATCAGTGATTTACAAAGAAACTTTACATGGACCATAGAAGATCTACCTCCTCGAAAAAGGGCGATTGGAAATAAAAGGCCATCTAATACAAGTTAATCTGAATGCAAAAAGGTTGATCATTTGATCAAGAATAAGTAAAAGAAGCAGATGTTGTTAAGCATTACTAGAACATAAGACTAACCATCCAGAACGGCATAGGTGCCACAGACTTGACATTTTTAGCAAGCCTTACTAATATCTCATGTGTTTCAAGTGTACGTGAGCATGTGAGAAAGTCTGATCCACATCCTTAATTGGTTTGAGCAGGTTAATAACTAGTGAGACAAAACCAATAAGGTCAATTCCCTTCTTTCTTTAATATGTCAACCTCCACGTCCGGGGTTGGTACGGACCGGACGGTTTGTCGTTTTTTCCCACCGATAGCTTCCATAGACCTAAGGCAGAAACGGTGGCGTTTGGAACGAAAAACATAAGGAACATGAGTCTTTGAAAAACACCTTTGGCTCATAGCCCCAGATATGGAAAAGATAACTCTAAATCTATAACCATTGGTCCTTTGAACCTCCATGCAACAGAAAAATCCTGACTGCATTTGGTTTGATGAGACCAAAAGTATACTTTTTGCAAAAATGCAAATCTCTCAAATAGACATTTTTAAAGTTTTTGTCACAAAATAAACCTTAAAACTTTAAAAAATGACCAAAATAGACATTTTTTATTTTGAAAATTTTAATATTTTTTGTTAATTTTAAACCTCACCTCTAAAATCCACCTCCCATAATTCTAAACCCTAAGTTTAGATTAGTTACCCAAGGGGTATAAATGTATATTTACACTATAATAAATTATTTTGATCATTTTTCCTGCTGAGTGCTTCTTTGGAACAAAAACTTTTTTAAGGTTTATTTTGGTCTTTATCTCTTTGCCGCAAAATTGATACCATCATCTTGCAAAGTTTTTAAAACAGAGCCAGATTATACATCCATCCTCATTGCGATCCAGAAATAAACAAACTTACAACCGAGAACAAAAAACTGATGAGATATGGAGAAAGCCATCATACAAGCAGGCTGTGTTAAATGAGATATGTAGAAAGGCAATGTTGACGGAAATCAGTGATTTACAAAGAAACTTTACATGGAGCAATAGAAGATCTACCTCTTCGAAAAAGGGCGATTGGAAATAAATGGCACAACTAAGACAAGTTAATCTGAATCCAAGAAGTTGCTCATTTGAGCAAGAATAAGTAAAAGAAGCCATATGCTGTTAAGCATTACTAGAACATAAGACTAACGATTCAGAACGGCATAGGTGCCCAACAGACTTGACATTTTTTAGCAAGCTCACTACATATCTCACGTGTTTCAAGTGTACGTGAGCATGTGGAGAAAGTCTGATCCACATCCTTAATTGGTTCGAGCAGGTTAATAACTAGTGAGACACAAACCAATAAGGTCAACATCCTTCTTCTTTAATATGTCAGCCTCCTACGTCCGGGTTGGTACGGACCAGACAGTTGTCATTTTTTTTGCACCGATAGCTTCATAAACCTAAAGCAGAACGGTGGCGTTTGGAACGAAAAACATGAGGAAACATGAGTCTTTGAAAACACCATTGGCTCATAGCCCATATATGGAAAAAAATAACTCTAAATCTATAACCATTGCTCTTTGAACCTCCATGCAACAGCAAAATCCTGACTGCATTTGGTTTGATGAGACCAAAAGCAGTACCTTTTGCAAATGGGCAAATTTCTCAAATAGACATTTTTAAAGTTTTTGTCACAAAATAGACCTTAAAAAATGACCAAAATAGATATTTTTATTTTTATTTTGAAATTTTAATATTTTTTTTAATTCTAAACCTCACCTCTAAACCCCACCCCCATAATTCTAAACCCTAAGTTTAGATTAGTTAACGTTATATTTACACTATTTAATAAAATCTATTTTGATCATTTTCTCTCTTTGAGTGCTTCTTTGGGGCACAAAAACTTTTAAAGGTTTATTTTGGTATTTATCTCTTTGCGCAAAATCGATACCATCTTGCAAAGTTTTTAAAACAGAGCCATATTACACCATCCATCCTCATTGCGATCCATAGGAAATAACAAACTTACAAACGAGGACAAAAAAAACTGATGAGATATGGAGAAAGCACTTACAAGCAGGGCTGTTGTTAAATGAGATAGTAGAAAGGCAATGTTGGCGGAAATCAGTGATTTAAAAAGAAACTTTACATGGACCAAAGAAGATCTTATCTCCTCGAAAAAGGGCGATTTGAAATAAATGGCAACTAGACAAGTTAATCTGAATGCAAAAAGTTACTCATTTGATCAAGAATAAGTAAAAGAAGCATAAGACAAACCATCCAAGAACGGCAATAGGTGGATCAGACTTGACATATTTAGCAAGCTCACTAAATATCTCACGTGTTTCAAGTGTACGTGAGCATGTGAGAAAGTCTGATCCACATCCTTAATTGGTTTCGAGCAGTTAATAACTAGTGAGACAAATCAATAAGGTCAACACCCTTCTCTGTATATGTCAGCCTCCACGTCCGGGTTGGTACGGAGCAGACAGTTAATCGTTTTTTTTTTCCACAGATAGCTTCATAGAACCTAAGGCAAAAACAGTGGCGTTTGGAACGAAAAACATAAGGAAATATGAGTCTTTAAAAACACCATTGGCTCATAGCCCCAAATATGTAAAAAATAACTCTAAATCTATAACCATTGGTCTTTGAACCTCTATGCCAACAACAAATCCTGACTGCATTTGTTTGATGAGACCAAAAAGCAATACCTTTTGCAAATATAAAAAATCTCTCAAATAGACATTTTTAAAATTTTTGTCACAAATAGACCTTAAAAATGACCAAAATAGATATTTTTTATTTTGAATTTTTTTTTTAAAATTTTAAACCTTGCCTCTAAACCCCACCTCATAATTTTAAACCCACCCTATAAGTTTAGATTAGTTAACCCAAGGGGTATAAATGTATATTTACACATATTTAATAAAATCTATTTTGATCATTTTTCTCAATTGAGTGCTACTTTGCGGAACAAAAACTTTTAAAGGCTTCATTTTGGTCTTTATCTCTTTGCGCAAAAATCGATACCATCTTGCAAAGTTTTTAAAACAGAGCCAGATTCACCATCTATCCTCATTAAGAATCCACAGGAAATAACAAACTTACAAAAACGAGGACAAAAAAACTGATGAGATATGGAGAAATCCACATACAAGCAGGCTGTGTTAAATGAGATATGTAGAAAGGCAATGTTGGCGGAAATCAGCTGATTACCAAAGAAACTTACATGGACCATAGAAGATCTACTTCTCGAAAAAGGGCGATTGGAAATAAA
>CAJHQP010010727.1:0-17634 GCA_905132765.1 Moricandia arvensis
AAAATTTTATTAAAATTTTTAATAACCAAACTTTTTGCTATCTAATTTAATATATTATTTTTTATATTAATATCTTAACTTTTAAAATTGTGCTCATTTCAATATTCAAATTATGCTTATTTTAATCAAAATATTGATAAAAATCGCATAATGATTAGGCGGTAATTTGAAACGGAATTATGAGGTAAAGATGAAGGTGTATTTTGTTTAGATGAACTATATTTTAAGAAATATATCGATAATCACCAAAAGAGAAAACTTTACTCTGCCATAGTTACTCTCTTTGTCATTAGATAATGAAAATTACAGTGATGCATATATTCATTGTAAAGTTAACTAAATAATCTTTGTTTCAATTCGGGAAATTATCTCAAATAGCCCTTTTAATTTTTTTTATTACCAAAAGAGTTTAAAAAATGACGAAATAGCTATTTTTATTTTGAAAATTTTAATTTTTAAAATTTTAAACTCACCTCCCTAAACCTCACCCTCCTAAACCTCACCCCATAACTATAAAACTTAAGTTTAGATTAGTTAATACTAGGGGTATAAGTGTATATTTACACTTTTAATAAAACTTATTTTGGTTATTTTTTCTTTGGATATTATATTTGTAACAAAAAGCGTTTTATAGCTATCCTAAGTTATTTCTAAGAAAAAGAATGTGAGAATGCAATGAACTGATTTTCTGGATTCACCAATTAAGGAGACCTAAAAATGTTTAGAGACGTAAACACTAAACATTTCAGCCTTTCAGTTTCTTTCAAAATGATTGTTGAGGTGACATGTCATATATCAATATATAAACAACCCATGTTAAAAAGAAAATGAGATTGACTAACTAATCAGTTTATCTTGTCGCATATTTGAGAGTCCAAGATACAAATTCCTATATAACACAGTGATTATTGTTTGTCTTATATGGTCATCTAATACTTCTCCATTTCGAAGACATCCTTCCATAGCGATAATCTTCAACGGTTATATCAATCTCGGCTTGAATATTCATCAAGAACGGACCATACTGAACTACTTGTTGTTCACAACCGGTTCTCCAATTATTATAACAAGCCTCAATTTCTTTGAAGATGAATTGCACCACACGCTGACACTGTATTCCCTGGTCCGAACACAACAATGTTGTGTGCTGAAACAGAGAAGCGTTCAGGAGGCAAAAACGGCTCCGCCTTCATCGCTTTCTACGTGAGAAAACGCAATCTAAGATCTAAATAATCCGATAGAACTGAGCTCCTGGATCGAGAGCAAAACTGAAGAACACTGTTAGTGGTATTGTCTAAACAGGGGAGCGAATTCGGATTGATTCACCTGATATGACTTTGACCACCGTTTTCTTCTGCTTCTGTTTTGTCTGAATTAGACAGTCCTTCAAAGTCTAGCTCCATCCCGTCGTCGTATTTAAAACCAAAGGAATCAACATTTTGGTTGAGAAATATTATAATGTCAGTGGCGCGATGGGCTTATTTACAAAGTTTTAAGCCTCTGATAACTTCTTCAGGCTTTTCAGAATGAAGGATCACTCTTCCTGCAGTCATCCACGATTAACAACATATCTAGAAGCTTTTAACGTAATTCATTTTTTTTGAAGCTAATCCACTGGCATAGATTTTACTCATATGGCCTTTGAGACCTTGATGGGTAATTCTTCCCTACAAATAAAAGAAAGAAAAACATCAGAAGTAAATTCAACATGTATCACAGATTTAGAGAAAAAATATGTTTATTTAGAAAACAAAAGGATGTTTCTCCTACCTATGGGACGTATGTAACAGTATCAAAACCTGATCATCATAACTTTTACCAAATGTCAGAGACACATTACATAAAACTTGTTCTAGGTACAAATGTAATGTGTAGGTATGTATGTCTATATGATCTGGGGATCCAGCTGGAGGGACCAAGTCAAGGTTTTTCAAATCATCTATTGCTTCACACTTCTTTCTATAAATTGAGATTTTTATGTTATCACAGAATAAAAGATCATTTTCATACCTTTGTATACAAAGGCTGATACAACTTTCGATATTTTAGCTTCAAGAGCTGAACTCTCCTCGAAAATGTTTGCTTCAACTTTATCTTGTTGTTCTGCAGTGCAAATTGAGAAAATAATAAGATAATATATAATCCACCAAATATCACAAATGAAAAGACTGTCAATATTCATCTAGCTGTAAAATTGACTGGCCTGGATCTCCCTTAGAACCTGACACGCTTAGTGAGTGTCAGATTCAAGTTCTCAGGGACATCTGAATGTTTTCCAGCCAAATTCAGCAACTTGTTCTAGAAAAGCAACATATTCAGAAAAGCACAAACAAAATAACAATCGTTTCAATAATGATATATCTGGAACTTGATGTGTTGATGTTTCGAAGGAATGTGATCACTTTTTTCTCCACCATAAGCACTGTACCCATCACTTGAGGACTTGAAAATGACATCAACACCATAGATTGGTATTTTTGTTGTCCTCTTTGTTGACCCAACAAAGGAAGAAAATTCGTTGAGCTGCTGCACTAAGTCTTCTCCTTCAGAGGACACTCTTAAAGAGTGAATGTTGTCATGGGAGTCGAAGCTGCTCATGTATTCTTGAGCGAAGTTAGCTTGCTGAACCTCATTTGTAGGAGGCTTTGTAACCTCTATAACATTAATTATCAATTGTTGAATGGAGAAATCAGTAACTAATCAGTCGTAATAGTTCATTAGGCGTACATCACATATAAAAAAGCAGATACATATTGAAAATCTACTCCCGCAACCAATAATCTGTCCTGAATCTACCAGAAAACGACATTTGTAGAAGTTTTGATTGAACCTATACATCATCAGACGGAGCAGGAGGAATATTGTAAGGAGGTTGCGACTAATGATGATTTGCCATAGCAGTTCCAAACCACTGGTGCGCTCCTCATGATGCAAACAGATTAGCCTAGTTCCGACTCAACTTGCCCTTGTGATGTGTTGCTAAAATACACGGAGACAAACTTTCCGGTGAGTCGGGAGACTTTCCGGCAGACAATTGATTTCATGTCTAAGGCTATATCTTCTTATGTTGAGGTTGTAGAATTTGCTTGGATGTAAGATCAAGGTAAGGAGAAAGAGAGGGAGGTGAAACGAAACCATGAAGCAAGAAGTAAAGAACATAATTGAATGATGGAAAATAGGTTGTGATAACGACTAGATGCAGTGACTCAAAACGATGAAGACGTTCCATTGGTGATTACGTGTTAGAGAGATGGGCTCCTTATGGGCCATAGAAAAATTTCATGAGCCCATACAATGGTCCATTAGTTATCTAATACCCACCAAAGCAGTAGTGATGTGTACGAATAACTCATCCTCATTGGTTGATTAATTTAATATGTAGTCATGTTGAGCGTTGAGTATATTCAACTTTTACTATTGTAAAATTCCCTCTTAGAAGTTATTGCTACGATTAATTCGATTAGATTTGTTTGTATGCATCAATAAGAGGAATGGGATAAAGAACAAGACAACATTAAAATGTTTACCAACATGACTACTCATATGGGAGGGAATCAGAATCTCCCAACTGCGTCAGCTATCGCCGACGAGGTATTGAGTTCGCTTTCAATGGTGAAATTAACAAAGCCTCGTTAGAGAGTAGCTTAGGAAGGTTCAGAGATTGGTTTATGCCGTGAACTTCAGACCATAAACCAATCTCGACTGGAAAACATCCACGGCATAGTATCAGATTCATAAGCACATGACTATGATAACAATTTAGATGTGCGTGGATGATACTCAAGTAACACAAATTCAGAATTTCAGATATTAAAATCCCAAAGAGTTATACTATTAAATATGGGTTATCCAACTACCTAGAGATCCCACTTATTAAGAAACCGTTTTCAAAACCTATAAAAGTAGCGAAAAAGACTACTTTATAAAATAATCTAAATTGACTTCGATTTCGATTTCGATTGATATTGTAGGAGGTGGACTTTGTCCCCCTGCAAGGACCATTAGATAAGAAACTTGGCCCATAATTCGTTAAGAGCTCGGTTCGGCTGTGGCTCGAGAAGCCGCTCGGCTACTGGGTGCTTTTAGTCGGACAAAAGCCCACCGCATTAACCCGGCACAGACCGTGACTAAAGGACCTCCACTATTCGGCCCCGATGACGAGATTCGGCCCAACAAGCTGAATGTGACCTAGGGCAGACCTAAAGGGGTTGGGCTATAAAAGGAGGAAGAGAGCAAAGAGAAAGGGATCCGAAAATTATCACTGGACGGCCAGATATTAGGTTTAAACTTGTACTCACTCATTTCTCGTCAATCTGAGTTTTCTCCGGTGAACTCGTGTCGGAGCACCGGATCCTTCCCTGTACTTTCCATATTGTAACCCGATTCACTGTTGATTAATAAAACGCCTTTGAAATAACCCACCTCCGAGTTAGGTTATCCGTACCGAGTTGGACCAAACTCAGATTCAACAGTTGACACCCACCGTGGGGCAAAACGAAGTAGCATTAACAAGATCAACATGAGTACCAACAACCCGGCCGATCGAATCGACCAGGTCCTCAACTCCGAGGCTCCTAATCCAGGTACCTCTGCAAAAACCCTCGATGTTGCCACCCCAATCCCGAGAGCTAACCCTCCTACCATGGCGGACATGATGGATGTCATCATGGCGTGCCTCGCTCAACAAGAAAAAATCAAGAAAGCGACCAACGAGCGTCACGCGGGCCTAGAAACCATCCTTTAAGATCATCACGACCTCGACACCTCCAATGTACGCCGTCGGCTCTTACAAACCAACCCGACGGACGGGGCTGCCGAGCAAAACCCGGCAGCTGATTTACAAAACCCTGCTCCACCGAGACCCGCTCCCTGCGTAGCCGGTCAAACCCACAGCGGACAGGACCAGGCAACCAGCCGGCATATAGCTGAGCTTCAACTTTCTCTCCAGGATATTCATTCAAAAATCCATCACGTAACGAGTTCGGCCCCGCAGATCGAACGGGTCCTAGCAGTGACACTTTGTTCTCCTTTCACTAAACACATAACCAAAGTCAAGGTTCCGTCGACAAACAAACTCCACCTGGAACCGTACTCCGGGGAGTCCGACCCGTCCGATCACGTTATGGCGTTCAATATCCCCACTGCCAGGGCTAACTTTACTGACGAAGAAAGAGACGCGGCGCTGTGCCAACTTTTCGTCGAAAGCGTCAGAGGCCCCGCTCTAACATGGTTCTCCAGACTAGCAGTGGATTCCACTGATGGTTATCAAGATCTCTCGTCGGCCTTACTCAAGCACTACATAATGTTTACCCGAGAAAGAGCGCGCGAGTCTGAGCTATGGAACATCTCGCAAGCTGCAGGACAAACCCTTCGAGATTTTGTGGAAAATTTCAAAGCAATAGCCTCCAAGGTTCGCGTACCCGACCAAACCGCCATCAAAGCCCTCAAGCACGGGCTTTATGTGCACTCCGATTCCGTGGGGATTTATACGCGAACCCGCAGATCACTCTACAAGACGCGATTGCCCGATCAAACAACTTTATTTGGCTAGAGGAAGAAAAAAAACAATCCTCGAGAAACATAACGCTTCCAAACCAAATGCGGTGAAACCCGCAGAAGCCAACCAGAAACCCCGACAACATTCGTCTTACAGCAAGCCAAACCCGAAGAAGAGTTTTTCTTACACCGTCGATGAGGAGCAACCAGGAACAACCATCATTGTAAGAGGCCAAAAATGGAATAGCTGGGAAAAAGGTTCGGATGGTAACTCGAAGACGTTAGCACCCCCCGCCAGCTCCGCTGACCCAGAGAAGTACTGCGCGTACCACAAAGTCAAGGTACGTAATGAAACCAACAAATGTAAACAAGTTCACGAAAACCAAAACGAAGAACAATAAAAGTTGGAGGAAGAATAAGGAAAGAAAGCAGCACAAAGCACATGAAAGAGCAAGCCACGCTGAGGCGGAGAAAGACGAAGATACACCATCTCCTCGGGACCAACAAGAAGCTTCACCCGAGGACGAGGAACCAGAAAATAGAACAAGGATCCAAGTGATCCTCGCCTGACCCGACACTTCGTCCGACGAAGACTCACAACCCGAGGACTTGCGATCCCTTCTTGTCAACAAGTATGCCACCGTACATACAAAAACGGCAAGCCCACACCCTGATGAACAGCCTACAAAAGCACAAAAGCTAGACCCTACCGATGCTCAGGACGATCCACCTTCCGGTTTGTGCCTCGGGAGTCACAAGAACCGTCAAATTCTCTGTCATCAAAACCAAAGCGCCTCACAACGCCATTCTGGAGACTCCTTCGATACACTCCATGAGGGAAATTTCCTCCACTTACCACTAGTGCATCAAATTCCCAGGAAACGATGGTTGAACCTGAACAATCAGAGGAGATCAGCTAGCCGCACGAGGCCTCCTCGTCGCTACAGTCAAAATACACCGGTCGAAATAATGCATCAACTTGGTCTCCAGGCCGATTCACAAAATTTACCCCCATAAGGAGGAGGTGGTCGAGATCAGTCTTGTCGATGCAGATCAAATTAAAAAGGTCCGAGTCGGGGCTTATATAGCCGACGACATGAAAGAAGGAATCATTACGTTCCTCCGAGGTAACATCTCAACCTTCGCTTGGAGGACCGCCGATATGAAGGGCATAGACCCTTCTATCACGACTCACGAGCTAAACGTCGAACCGAACTTCAAACCAATCAGACAAAAAGAACACAAGCTCAGGCCCAAATGATCAAAGGCTGTCAATGAGGAGGTAGACCATCTACTTGAAGCAGGCTCAGCCATAGAAATGAGGCATCCCGAGTGGTAAGAAAGAAGAATGGTAAGTGGCACGTTTGCGTTTAATTGACCAAACTCAACAAAGGCTGACGAAAGGACAGTTCCCCTCTTCCATATTGACCGACTGGTTGAAACAACCGCCAGGAATGAATTACTCACATTCATGGATGCCTTCTCGGGCTACAAACAGATACTATTGCACCCCGACGACCGAGATAAAAGCGTATTTATCACCGACCAAGGAACGTATTGTTATAAAGTCATGCTATTCGTTCTGAAGGACGCGGGGGAACATATCAACGACTCATCAACAAAATGTTCGCCGAAAAAATCGGCACCACGATGGAATTAAATATATCGAAGATATGTTGGTCAAGTTCTCCAGAGCTACCGGCCATTTAACGCAGTTAGAGGAGTGTTTCAAAACGCAAAACTAATACATCATGAAGTTGAACCCGGCAAAGTGAACCTCTGGGGTTATGTCGGGAGAATTCCTTGGATATATTGTGACACAATGTAGGATAGAAGAGAGATAAAGCATCTCAGTGGTCGGATAGCAGTGCTCAACCGATTCATTTCCCGGTCAACCGACAAATGCCTTCCCTTTTACGAGCTACTGTGGGGTAACAAGAAGTTTAGATGGGACGAAAAATGCGAGGAAGCGTTTTATCAGCTCAAAAATACCTCACGACCCGCTAGTCCTCTCCAAACCCGACTAAGGAGACATACTCTCTCTATACATCACCGTGTCCGCCTATGTGGTAAGTAGCATCCTCGTCAAAGAAGATAGAGGGGGGGGGGAGAACAAAAACCCATCTTCTACACAAATAAGCGGATGATTGATCCCGAGGTAAGGTATCCTACCCTTTAGAAGATTGCCCTCGCAGTGGTCACCTCCGCAAGGAAGCTTCGTCCCTACTTCCAGTTGCACACGATCAAAATCCTGACCAATCAGCCACTCTGTACTGTAATGCAGAACTCTATTCAATCGGGTTGGCTGTCAAAGTGGGCAATCAAACTCAGCGAATACGATATCTTCTACAAAATCCGAGTCGCCGCAAAGGCGAAAGTCCTCACGGATTTACTCATCGAGCTGGCACCCGATCTGGAGAAAGAGCTCATCATACCAGAAAAAACTGGATCCTTCATATTGACGGCTCATCCACGAAAAAGGGATCCGAGGCAGGGGTTCAGCTACAGTCACACACGGGAGAACTGATACGACAGTCCTTCAGCTTCGGTTCCTAGCGTCCAACAAAGAAGCCGAGTACGAATCACTGATCGCCGGACTTCGTCTCGCCCAAGCGGTCCAAGCCAATGACTCTGCGTCTACTGCGACTCTCAACTCGTGGCTAGCCAATTCAACGGATACTACAACTCTCGGAATGATAGGATGGACGCCTACTTACACATTGTCCGAGATCTAGCCAAAAACTTTTAGTTTTTCGAGCTCACTAAGGTCCCCTGAGGAGAGAACGTCTATGCAGACGCACTAGCTGCACTCGGAAGCAGGTTGAAAGACCAAATAAAACAAACCATCCGGTTTCATCGAATCGAGAAACCCAATATCGCTATAATCCCCGAGGAAGAACCGTTCGTCGCCATGATTTCTGACACGACTAACATGGACACAGACGATCCAACGAAAGATCCCGAGGACGTCGAAACCGTCCTCGACGAAGTGGATTGGCGGATCCCATTCATCAAATTTTTAGCCAAAGGAAAGCTACCCCCCAGAAGTGGGAGGCTCAACGAGTCAAGGCCAAAAGCACCAACTACGTCTTAATGGACAACAAGCTCTATCGATGGACTTTGAACATCGTCCTACTCACCTGTATCCGCAGTGAAGAAACAAGATCAGTCATGGCAGAACTCCACGAAGGAGAATAATGCAATCACTCGGGAGGCCGAGCGCTCACACTTAAAGTAAAGAGCCTCTGTTACTACTGGCCCACCATGATCTCTAACTGTGAAGCTTACGCCCGTAAGTGCGACAAATGCCAACGCCACGCTCTGATGATCCATTCCCAGACCAAAATGTTCCGAACCTCAATCGCCCAGTAACCATTCATGTGATGGGGCATGGACATCATCAGTCCATTAACGAGCTCCCGACAATGACGTTTCTTACTCGTCCTCACCGATTATTTCATCAAATGGGTGGAAGCTAAGGCGTTTGTTCACGTTACCGACAAAGAAGTCCAGAACTTAGTGTGGAAATACATCCTCTACCAACACAGCTTACCACACGAGATTGGTACGGACAATGGCTCCCAGTTCATCTCCAACAAATTTTGGGGATAATGCAAAAGATGGAGGATCCGCGCTAACACGGTGTCACCACGGTATCCACAAGCAAATGGTCAAGACGAGGCAACGAACAAGATTATTGTCGATTGAATAAAAATGTTTGGACCTAAAAAAGGGCATTGGGCCAACAAACTAGACGGCGTAATCTGGTGGCACCGAACAACCCCCCAAGGACCGACCAAAAGCACACTGTTCTCCTTAGCATACAGTGTTGAGGCTATGGCCCCCGCCAAAGTGAACGTCACTAGTCTCCGCCGAGCAAAGATGCCCCAAAACACTGAGCTAAACAAAGATATGCTGCTCGATGAACTCAATGCAATCAAAGAACGACGCGATCAAGCCTTGCAGAATCCAGAACTACCAGCACTTTGCTGAGAGTTATTACACCAAGTATGTTCGCGAACGGCCCCTTAACCAGAACGACTTGGTCCTCCGTAAAGTCTTCAAAAACAACAAAGAGTGGAGAGCTGGCAAACTCAAAACCAGGTGGGAATGACCTTACAAGATCACTCAAGTCGTCAAACCAGGTGTCTACCAACTCGAAACATCAGCCGGCGAACCCGTCCCGAAGGCATGGAACTCCATGAACCTCAAAAGTTACCATACTTAAGGCCAAAAATCCTCCGCCCAAGTAAATGAACCCACACCAATTTTTTCTTGGGAAAACCAAGTAAACGACCCCAACTATTTTGCTCGGCGAATCACAAAAATAAACGAGTAAATGAAGCCGAGTAACGTGTACTCTTATCGAGTAAACGACCCCGTGTCACGTCTAATCGATCGAACTGAACTACAAATGTCTTGATCATCTCTGGAGGTACGTAGGCAGCCGCAAGCAGGTCCAGCCCTAACAAAAGAAAGTGTTACACCAAACACGAATTAGAAAGGCCAAGTATCAAGATATACCCGAACAACGCGGTCAAACTTGGGATTACATATCTAGTAATTGCATTTCTACAATGGGAGAAACCCCGAGTAACAATAACCGCAATGTTACCTCTCCCTTCGACCAACAGCCTGAAAAGTCCCGATATACCAAAGCTCGCGGGAGATCTGACTTCACGGTGACTAGCCGGAACAGCGCCAATTCGGAATAACTCGTTAACATTAAGCTGAAGGTCAGCCGGCCGAAAAATCAGTTAAATTTACACCGAGGACGAACAGAACCTTAGACGCACGAACGAGGGGGAAATTTTAAAGACTTTAAATGAATTCTAAAACGAAACCTCAAATTTTCATTCGGCACAATTAATAGCAAATCAGTGTATGAAAAATACAGAACGATCACATATTAACACCGATAAAATACTTAGAATTCATCTTAAGTCCAGAGAAAGAACAACAGTCACGGGACCTATCGGTCCCGACTAAAAGACTACAACAATCGAAACAGGAAAGTAAAGACTAAGGAAAATACAACAACAACAAGAGTCCTTTTCAAAGTTTTCCTAAACCACCTTCTAGTCGTCTTCTCGGTTGCCTTCCTCTCCTTCAACTTCTTCTTCCTCCGAATCCATCCCCGAGCTGGCCACCTGCGGCTCCACGGGGGTCGGAACCTCATTACCGTCATCCCCTGGGCAGTCATCTCTTCAGAAGGGTCGATATTTGTGACCTGCGAAGGTTCCTCCGAGTTAAGCCCCGACTACGGCATCACAGGCTGATTAACCTGGGTCTCTGAAGGATCCTCCAGATTGAGAACCGACTCGAGTGCCGCGACCTGGCCAGTTTGGGTCACTACATGATCCTCTAGATTTTTCCTCAACTCGGGCTCTCCAACTTGGTTGACCTGTTTCTCGAAAGGATCCCTCAGATTAAGCCCCGACCCAGATTCAAGAACGAGACTAGTTCAGCTCTCTGGTAGATTGAAATTTTCTGAAGGTTCAAGCTGCTCTTGGGGAGTATCGCTAAGGGAATGACCCGGAATCTGCATTGTAACTGCAGTCGTTGATTCGATCAGGCCAACATTCGACCGAAGGGATCGATACTCAAGAGAAGTCGCTCATTTACGTACTGAGAATGGAGAACGAGCAGGGACAAGGTAAGGTCAGCCTCTGGTATATCCCCGGCCTCCCGCTCGGCTACCTCCCGAGTAAAGGTCATTTCCTTCTCAGCGAACATGTTCACTACCTTCTGTGGGATTGCCAGACCATTCCCGTGCAACCAAGCAAGACACTTCTTGGTCTCTCCAGCTTGACCCGCCAAGAACCGCTTCTCGTCGTATTCCTCTTGGTGTACCATGTAACTTTGGATGTTGTCGAAGCGTGATTGCACTTCGCGATCATATTGGTCTTCCCACGAACTCGCACCAAAGTCAATTCGTGAGTGCAGGACCTCCTAACTCGGTAATCTTCCTTGACCTTATCCTTCGCGAGGTCAGAATTCTCCTTCTTCAGACGCTCGATAGCAGTCTGAGCCTCCTTCAGTTCCTCTGCCAAGACATCCTGATACGTCCTAGATTCTAAAAGGATCACTCAAACGGTTTGAAGGATATGAACTCGCCAAAAAGGGAGAACTGATGGGTTGAATGGTGACACAAAGGGTTGCGGATGGCCCGATGATACTACCAGAGGGTTTGTTTGCTGCTTGATATGACGCACAAGTCCAGCAAAAGGAAGATTTGTTTACTCGGAGATAATCTCACCAAGAAACAGAAATGTTCTAAACAAAGAACAAAGAGAATAAACTCAAATATAAGAAGAAAATTGATTGATTTATTTCGGTAGAAAGATTACATATTTATAGTAGCAAAGGCATATGAAAACACTTAAAATTTTGTGGAAAATACACATAGAAAAATGCAAACAAAGACTTGACTAAAATATTGTTTTGACTGAAACTTGGACTACCTCTTGATATAGCCACGACCAGGAATTTGAAAAGTAAAGAATATGCTCCTGATATGGGCCAAGACATTTCCCTTTCAAGCCTGGTCGAAATCTATCTTTTTTCCCTTAGCCAATATTTTATCGGTTTCTCTATTTGGCCCAAACAAGTCCGTTTTTGAATAATTTTGAAAACTATCAAGCCCAATGTTTTCTTGGACATTTGAATCATGAATAATCTCCTTTGGCATGATTGAATTTGTCGTTGTTCCATCAGAAATAAGGTTAGCCATTTTCAGTTTCTCGGGTGGTAGTACTAGCTCGAAAGATCGAACTAGCTCGCTCAGCTCTTCCAAATGAGTGTCAATCCAGCTCAGACCGTCTAGGATAGTGTAAGTCCAGCTCACTTGAGTATTCAGCTCATGTAAGATAGTGTCAATTAGCTCATCCAGCTCCAAGGAAGTGTCGGTCCAGCTCACCTGAATGCACACATGTCTGAATTCCCGAGAAATAAAAATCACCTGGTTTGTAAATGACATAACTCCCACATCTGAACTCCGTTTGATATGATTGTTCTTCAAAGAGCTCCATTATTGAGTTGAGAACATTCTCCAAGTGATTTCATGCTTAGAATCTTCGTGTTTTGGAAGATATGAGTCAAACAATGAACATATATCTTTACTTCTTCTCATGATCAAGCCATGGATGTCTGTTTTGCTCAGTGTGCTATCTAAGGGCGCATCATTCCCTCCCTCTTGAAAAGGATTTGAACTCAAATCCATTTTACCTGAATCAAAAGAAGATGAATCAAACAAAACGAGTTTTATAATCATGTAAAATTCAATGAAGGACAATTTTGGACATAAACTTCCTTGTGTTAGAATTGATGATTTATGAAGAGAAAGAGTATGAACACTCAAGAACACTCAAGAACACTCAAGAACAAATAAGAATAAGAAGGAGAGAAACTTATTTCCTTATCCAAAATGTGTTACAAACAAGGTTAATTTATAGACATTGAAATGTATAAGCAACAAGAGAGAAAAAAAAAATAAACAAAGGTAAGTGGAGTTGAGTGGCAAGGTGAGTGGAGTTGAGTGGAAACTTAGTGCTTGATAGTGCTTGCCTAACTTCTCCACTTGCATTTGAGTGCTTGATAGTGCTTGCCTAACTTCTCATATTTTCTTCATGTCAACACTCCCCCTCAAGCTTGACAGTAGTGAGTGTCAAGCTTGGAAAGCCATGAAGTATTCCCTCATTAAAACCTTTACTTGGAAAAAACCACTTGGGATAAAAACCAAACAAAGGAAAAAGAGTAGAACACTCCACGGTGAGGGGATCATTGACATGGAAGATTTATGAGTCCTAGTCTCGGAAGAATGGACTCACAAACTTTGCTGCTGGCCGCTTTGGTGAAGATGTCAGCCAGCTGATCCTCACTTCTTGTGTAGCATGGGAGGATTATTTGTTGCTCTACTGCCTGTCTCACCTTGTGGCAGTCCACTTCTATATGTTTTGTCCTCTCATGGAAGACTGAGTTGGAAGCAATGTGTATTGCGGCTTGGTTGTCACAATGCATGGTTATGGGAGTGGTGATCTCAATCCCCAAGTCGCCTAGAAGCCCCTTTATCCAGATAAGCTCACTGGTTAGCTTCCTCATTGATCTGTATTCTGCTTCAGCACTCGAGCAAGACACTACCTTCTGCTTCTTGCTTTTCCATGTAACCAAGTTACCTCCAATGAAAGTACAATAGCCGGTAGTTGATCTTCTGTCAACTCTGTCTCCAGCCCAATCTGCATCACAATATCCTATAACCTCCGTGTTTTTGTTGCAAGCCATCCATACACCTTGACCCGGAGCTTCTCTTAAGTATCTTAGGATCCTCTCCACCATCTTCCAGTGATGAACCTTGGGATTTTGCATGTGCTGGCTTACTTGATTAACTGCAAAGCACACATCTGGCCGGGTGATAGTTAGATATATCAGCTTTCCAACCATCCTTCTATACTGCTTAACATCATCAAATGGAGTATCTTCATACTCCCCCTCTCGCAGTACCTTGTAGCCTTCTTCAAGTGGTGTCTTGGCTTGTCTTCCTCCAAGATTTCCTGCCTCTTTTAGAATATCCAGAGTATACTTTCTTTGAGACATGAACAATCCCTCTTTTGATCTGCACATCTCAATGCCGAGGAAATACTTTAGTTCTCCTAGATCTTTGATGTCAAATGCAGCCTTGAGGAATGTCTTCGTTGAACTGATCCCCTCCTTGTCACTACCAGTGATGATGATGTCATCCACATAGACTAGAATTACCACAATCCCTTGCTTGCTGGTGAAAGTGAAGAGTGTGTGATCCGCTTGAGACTTCACAAATCCTCTTCCATTCAATGTAGTGCTTAGTTTGTGGTACCAAGCTCTTGGTGATTGCTTCAAGCCATAGATCGCCTTTCTGAGTCTGAGGACATTTCCTGGCTTTACCATCTCTTCCATTCCCGGAGGTGGTCTCATGTACACTTCATCTTCTAGTTCACCTTGTAGAAAAGCATTCTTTACATCCATTTGCCAAAGATCCCACTCTAGGTTCACTGCCAATGAGATGAGTATCCGGATTGTATGAAGCTTCGCCACTGGTGCAAACGTGTCTAGATAATCTTCTCCATACACTTGTGTGTATCCTCTTGCTACCAGTCTGGTTTTCTTCCTTTCTGGCTTTCCATTTGCAAGATACTTGATGGTATGCAAGAGTCTGCTGGTCACCGCTTTCTTTCCTCTTGGAAGCTCAGTCTCATACCAGGTGTTGTTCTTGATCATGGCATTGATCTCTTCTTCAACAGACTCTCTCCATTCTTTGTCTTGCATTGCCTCTTCATAGGTGTTTGGGATGTACTCTTGATCCAATTCTCCAATGAAGACTTGATGTTCTTCTGGATATTGAGCAAGCGAGCATACTGCACTCACTGGATGTGCCACAGCTTTAGCATTAAAGTAGACTTTCGGTTGCCTAATTCTTGTGCTCCTTCGCAAAGGCTGTATCTGATCAGGTGCTGCCTCATTTGTTTCTTCTGGAACTTGATCTTGAGTCTCAGGAACTGATTCTGATTTGGTCTCATCCTGATCATGAGCTTTTTGTTGATTCCCCCTTTCAGGGTCAGGATGGGCAATTTTTTCATTTTCATTAATCACATCTTCTTCAACTACAGCTTCTGGAACAGGTGCAGTAGCTTCAGGGATATTCCTTCTTGTTTCTTGAGTTGCTGGAGACATGCCAATGCCGAAGTTCTCCAAAATGATTCTGAGGTTTGTGGCTCTTTCTGATTGCGGTAAGTCCTTCAGATCATCCCAATTCTTCACCTCATAATATCCCTTTGTTTCCACAAACTTCACATCCCTTGATATTAAAACTTTTCTGGCTACTGGATCATAGCACTTATACCCCTTTTGTGTTGGAGAGTAGCCAATGAACATCGCTTTTGTGCTCCTGGCATCCAGTTTGTTTCTCTGCTCCCCTGGTATCAGCACAAAGCAGAGACATCCAAACACCCGTAAGTGGTCCAAAGCCGGCTTAGTCTGGTTAAGGACTTCAAACGGTGATAGATCTTTGAGGACTTGAGTTGGAGTCCTATTGATAAGATAAGTAGCAGTCACCACCGCATCACTCCAGAATCTCTTTGGAACATTGGTGTGGAACATCATTGATCTGGCTACCTCCATCAGGTGTCTGTTCTTCCTTTCAGCAACTCCGTTTTGTTGAGGAGTATATGGACAGCTTGTTTGATGAATAATTCCATGTTGAGCCAGGTACTGTTTGAATGCATGACTTGTGTATTCTCCACCATTGTCTGATCTGAGGATCTTCAGCTTGGCATTGAAGTGGTTGGAGACATGAGCTTGGAAATTCTTGAAGGCGTCTAACACCCTATCCTTGGACTGAATCAGTGTCAACCAAGTGTATTTGGATTTTTCATCAATGAAGGTGACAAAGTATTTGTGATTCTCCCTTGACACACATGGAGCCGTCCATACATCAGAGTGAACCAAGTCAAAGCAACTCTCATAGGTGGTGCCAGACCGTGGAAAGACTGTCCTACAATGCTTCCCCAATATGCAGGCTTCACACTCTTCATTCTTAGACACCACTCCAGGGAATATCAGGTTTAGAGCTCTTGTATGGGGATGTCCCAATCTGGCATGCCATATTGTGTTCTCAGCGCCATTAACGGTGCTAGCCAGGCAGTGAGGCATAGATGATTCTGGCACCATATTCCTCTCAAGATGATACATCTGCTGATGGTTGTGCCCTTTTCCAATGACCTTTCCTGTCTTCAGGTCTTGAAACTCAACTTCATCTGGTCTGAACACAACTTGGCAGCCCAAATCAATCGTAGCCCTTCTTACTGATAACAAGTTAGATGAAAATCCAGGCATATACAAGGCAGTAGATTCCTTATCAAACACTTTAAGGTTCCCTATCCCTTCTATCTTCACCTTATCACCATTTGCTATGACTACATTCCCTACGGCAGGCTGGATATTACTAATCAAGTTCCTATCACAAATCATGTGATGGCTTGCTCCTGAATCTATTATGATAGGTTTAGAGTCAAGAGAATGTGTACCAGCCTTCTTGGAAGCAATGAGAGCCAAGACAGTGCTCCAGATAAAGGAATTGGCGTCTTTTCTGGTCACAAAATCATCAGATGAGGTCGTACCAACTTGATTTCTCCACATGTCTTCAGTTGAATCACCCATGTGAGCAGAATACATGGTTCTCCCTTGAATTGCTTCCTGCTCCTTGGGTTTACATTTATCCGGCTGGCCTTTGAGAGGATCACCATCATCTAGGCATGAAATCTTTCTTCCAGTAAAGAAATTCTTTATCAGTGTGTTGAATGATGAGTCTAGGTGTAGGAGAAAGCTGAGGAACCGGTCGTTCTCATAGATGGTTTGGAGACTCTCCCATAAACTCCCATAAGCGGTTTGAAGACTCTCCCATAGTCTCTTGGCGGTTTTGATGTGAGAATTGATCTTCAGGATTGGTTTTGACAAGGAGTTACAGATGAGAGCCAGAGCTTGTTGGTCTTCTTGAACCCATTGGTTGTGGTTGTTCACGTATCTATCTTCTTCAGCCATCCTCTTTGAAGTTCCAGCCTTCATGATATGGCTGTCCCAAAGTCCATGACATCCCAAGGTGATTCTGGCCACTCTTGACCATGAGAGATAATTAGGACCCTCAAGGGTCACGGAAATTATGTTTTCCTTCTCCATTTTTATGATTTGCGGAATGAGAATAACATAAAAGCTTTGCTGAATAAAAGAGAAGGATAGAGAAGGTTTGCGGAATGAAGTAGGAGCTTAAAGCTCTGATACCATGTTAGAATTGATGATTTATGAAGAGAAAGAGTATGAACACTCAAGAACACTCAAGAACACTCAAGAACAAATAAGAATAAGAAGGAGAGAAACTTATTTCCTTATCCAAAATGTGTTACAAACAAGGTTAATTTATAGACATTGAAATGTATAAGCAACAAGAGAGAAAAAAAAATAAACAAAGGTAAGTGGAGTTGAGTGGCAAGGTGAGTGGAGTTGAGTGGAAACTTAGTGCTTGATAGTGCTTGCCTAACTTCTCCACTTGCATTTGAGTGCTTGATAGTGCTTGCCTAACTTCTCATATTTTCTTCATGTCAACACCTTGGA
>CAJHQP010010728.1:0-17614 GCA_905132765.1 Moricandia arvensis
ACACACAAAACAAACAATATGATGATAGCATAAGATTAACCCCGCATTTTCCTCATAAGGATATAGATTTTATGTGTCGATAGTACAGAAGTCCGTCTCTGTACCCCTGCAGTCATACTCTGGCGTCGATATGCAAACGTCTCTGCACCCCGCAATCTCTCAAACATAAGCATCGATAGCTCAGACGTCTCTGGCCCCCGCAATCTCACACATAGTCCTTATATTCATAATTATTTTACATATATATATATATCAACACTTAACATCAAACAATCCAATCAACGGTTGAGTCCTCTAGACCCGTAATTTCCGGTTTACAATCAATATCCAAACTATCAAGCAAGACTCGATTCAAGCAGACGGATCATATTTCGAAATTAAGCTACGATAGGAAGAATTATATTTTTAGTATAGTTTACGGAATAGACCCTCACCTTAGCAACTTGGAGAAGTGGTATCTATGAACTCCAGCTGCTCAAATAGATTCCAAATCTGAAATCAGGGCGAAAAATCGAGTCAGAACGCCTTTCGAACGGGTTAAAACGGGTAAACAGTGGTCTAGTCAAAAAGTCAACCCGCTTGTCAAAGGTCAAACCGGTCAACTCTGACCCAAGCCGGTCAACCTTTGACCAATTGAAATCGAATTGGACCAGGCGGTTTACCTTAACCGGATTCAATTTCAATTGGACCAGAATTAAATTGATTTCAAACCGGTTTAGCATAACCCGCATTTAATTAAATTAAACAAGAAATCAATTAATTAAAAATCGGTTAACCAAAACGAAATCAAAATTAATTCCAACCGGCCAGTTAACCCAGTCACCGAGTTGACTCGCCGAGTTAACTCGGCCGAGTCGCCGAGTCAACGGCGAGTCACCGGCGGTGGACGGCGGACGGTGGCTTACCGGAATGTTCACCGGCGGCGGGGGCTCCAGCGGACAGTACTGGTGGCGCGTGATGGCGCGTGGAGGTCACGCGCGGAGACGGCGGTGGCGCGTGTAGGCGCGTGGATATCACGCGCGGCGGTGCGGCAGCGCGTGGAGGAGCGTGGAGGCGCGTGGGCTGTGGTTTGCGGCTGATCTCAGAGGTCCGGACTCGTCTCGGCAAGGGGAACACAATGGTGGCCTTGGATTTTCGAAATAACACACGGTTAATGAGATATTCGTGATTTACTAAACGGCCACAAAACGAAATCGGAAAAAGGTGGTTCCGACGTTACCTTCGGCGTAAACCGGCGGTAAGACGGTGGGTCTGATCTTGGACTGTGACAACGACGACGGTACGGTCTTAAATCTCGACGACGGCTCACTCTCTGCAAAGATCTCACACTTAGGGATTTTCTTGAATAAAATAATGAAGACGGCTTGTTTAAATAGTGGGAGCTTACCTAGGGTTTCTGGAAACTCTAATGGGCCTTGCTGGGCCGGGTCGTTACAGTTTCATACATGCCTTTAATATGTTCAAAACCTAGCAACTTAGCATTAAGAGTGGTCAAAAGAACATACCTTTGAGATAGTGCATCAGCAACTATGTTTTCTTTACTTTTTTTGTATTTGATTACATATGGGAAAGTCTCAATGAATTCAACCCACCTTGTGTCTCTGGTTAACCTTTCTTTGCTCCTTTAGGCACTTGAGAGACTCATGATCCACGTGTATGACAAAATCCTTGGGCCAGATTTAATGTTGCCATGTTTGTTGAGCTCTCACCAAGGCATACAATTCTTTGTCATAAGTCGCAATGTTGAGGGTGGATCCTCCAAGTTTCTCATAGATGTATGCTATGGGTCTCTTCTCTTGCATCAAAACAGCACCAATACTAATCCCTGAGGCATCACTTTCAATCTCAAATGTTTTAGCAAAGTCAAGAAGTATTAAGAGATGAGATTGGGTAAGCTTCTCTTTAAGAGTTTGGAATGCGGTTTCTTGAACTTCTCCCCACTTGAATCCCACATATTTCTTGATCACTTCCGTCAGTGGAGCTGCTAGAGTACTGAAGTCCTTTACAAAGGGCCTATAGAAGCTGGATATTCCATGATACCTCCTAACTTCCCACACAGTAGTTGGACTCAGCCATTCTTGGATCGCTTTGATCTTCTCTTGATCAACCTTGACACCATCTGAACTAACAACAAAGCCTAGATAGACCAAGTTATCCGTACAAAATGTGCATTTCTTAAGGTTAACATAAAGCTTTTATTTTCCTAGCACATCAAGAATGGCCTTAAGATGATCTATATGCTCTTCTAGAAACTTCTTGTAGACAAGAATGTCATCAAAATACACAACAACAAAGATGCCAATGAAAGACCTAAAGACATGATTCATCAACCTCATGAATGTACTAGATTCATTTGTCAATCCGAATGGCATAACTAACCACTCATACAATCCTTGCTTAGTTTTAAATGCAGTCTTCCATTCATCTCCTTCTTTCATCCTAATTTTATGATAACCACTTTTTAGATCTATCTTATAAAAGATGCACGAACCATGTAATTCATCAAGCATATCATCTAATCTAGGAATAAGGTGACGATACTTCACTGTGATGTTGTTGATTGCTATACAATCAATACAAATACGCCAACTACCATCCTTATTAGGCACAAGTAGATCAGGAACAGCACAAGGGCTCATATTCTCACGGATGTGGCCTTTCTCCATCAGCTCCTCCACTTGTCTTTGCAACTCCTTGGTTTCAACCAGATTAGTTCTATATGGTGGATGGTTTGGAAGAGATCCAGGGACAAAATACATCTGATGCTCAATCCCACGTATTGGAGGTGAACCAATAGGGTTGTCTTCTGGAAACATGTCTTGAAAGTCCTGCAAAAGAGAAACCATTTCACTCGGATACACTGGTGTAAGATCAGTTTAGTTCAAAAGAGTTCTTAAAAGTAAGAAAAAGAGCGGGTTGCTTATAAGATATATTGAGATCTTGACAGTATTTGAGACAAGAAATTGATTGAAGAGAGAATGGAAGAGACTTGTTCGATTAAAACTAAAGAAATGAGAGATTAGTGATGAACATTTTGAGACTGAGAAATGAGAGAAATGTATGTCTATTCATTCATTCCAAAGACTACAATATATAGAGAGAGGTTACAAGGGTTTTTCAGATACAAAGAAGAGAGAACATGTTGTCTTGGGCGAAGGTGGGAACGTCCCTTTTGAATCCGAGCCAGAATGACCAAGTAAATGGATCAGCATCTTTGGGAAGATGCTGGTAACTTTCCAGGCTGTCCACGCTCCTCCTTTCTTCCTTGCCAATGGATGGATAAGGGTAACTGTCTAAGGGACGCAAAAGGCTAACTTCTTGCTTTACCCGGATGCCATTTACCATTTACCTTTGGTCGACCTAGACTGTATGGCATGTACAGTCATGGTCGATCCAATCCATCCTTTACCTAAAGAGGTTGATGTTTTGGTCGACCCTGACTTGTACGGACTGTACGGCCTCTATGGACCGTACGGTCTTGGTCGACACAAAACGTCCTTCAGTATTTTCCATCCTCTCGCTCTGAATATGAACCTCAACTGAACACGCCCCCTTAAGCTTGACCATGTGGAAAAAGTCAAGCTTGGAATGCTATGATGTCTTCCTCATTAAAAACTCACCAAAGAAAACCCTTTGGGATAAAACATTAATGAGGGAAAAAGAGTAACGACTCCATAGTGAGGGGATTAGCTGAGTTGGGAAAAATCAATGAGCCCCAACCAAACATGAATAAACTCCATTGTCATCTGTCTAGTAGCCTTGGTGAACACATCTGCTAGCTTATCCTCACTTCTTGTATATCATGGTAACATGACTCCCAACCCAATCATCTGCCTCATCTTGTGGCAATCAACTTCAATGTGCTTGTTTCTTTCATGAAACACTGAGTTTGAGGCAATATTGACTGATGCTTGATTATCACAATGCATAGTCATTGGTGTAGACTGGTCTATCTCCACATGCTTCCATATGCCTTTGATCCATACCAGCTCGTTTGTAAGCTTCAGCATTGCTCTATACTCAGCCTTAGCACTAGACCATGAAACCACCTTCTTCTTATTGCTCTTCCATGTAACCAAGTTTCCACCAATGAAAGTGTAATAACCAGTTGTCGACTTCATGTCCATCCTATCTCCTGCCAATCAGTATCATAGTAGCCTACCACTTCTGTACCCCCATTACATCCCATCCAGACTCCAAGGTTTGGCTTCTTCTTCTTGAATATCCACCAAGGACTCTCTCTTCACAGATCATTGAAGCTTCTCAATACTCCCCCTCAAGCTTGGGACTGAGTCTAGGATGAACCAAGCTTGGATGGATGATAGCTTCACGATCTTGATCAAAACACCACTGCACACTCACTTCTGAACCCGCCACCTTGAATGGAATGTTGGTAGATGCCTCAGCTCTCTCTTCAACCACCTCACACTAGAATCCGCATTATAGAGTAACCTTCTTCTTCACACATCCAAGAGTACTCTGAACACTCTCTTGTTTAGACTTGCCAATGTCTAAACCTGGATGGCTTCATCTTCAATTCATGGTACAACGGTGAGGAGAACCATGTCTTGAATTTAAGATTATCAGGTAGCTCACTTAAGTCTCCACCTCAAGCTTGAATTGAGTCTAGGTTCAATCTTGAAGTGAGCCTCAAGGAAATTCAAACAAGGATCACACCACCCCAACAGCTGCGCTTAAATCACTTATCCACCTTCATGCCTTCAGCTCCAAGTACTCTCCGGTCATCGGCCTCCTCATGGCTTAGGTGATGACATTGCCTTGTGTATCTTTACTGAACCAGGAGCACATACTCCTAATAGCTGCGCTTCACTCGACTGGCTCCATATACAAGCACTAACATCTCTCCAATGATTCAGCAATGGGCACATCCTTCCTCTTTGTCTCAGATTGATAATGAACAAAGGACACTTCTTATGAACCTGAAAGAACACTCAAACTCCAGAAAAGATAATACACATTTGCATTGGGATAAAACATTGAAAAATCATCAAGTTTGATCTCAAATGTCACAAGCTTTGAAAAAGATAGATTCTTATTATCATTAAGATCCATCTAGTACAAGCTTTCCGTTCTCTAAATTATATGGATGCACTGATCAGGAACTATCACAAAGCAATTAAGCAATCATTTCCTGCCTTAAACAACTCTTAGACCTTAGTCTAGAGGTTTCAAACTTAGGGCAATAACCAGAAAACAATATGCATCAGCCTTAAACTATTATATCAATTAATGCAATCTGGATTAGATACAACCATCTATTATCCTAGCAACACATTCATTTAGAACATAGACTAAGCAATATTGTCATTTCCAAATACCAGACCAAATGAAATACCTTAATCAATTTCTATTCATGTATGCAAGCATACTCAGAAGATACTATTTAATATCATGTCTGATGAGGTCATGAGCCAGAACCAAGTTACCATAACCATTCCTAAGGTCATAGAAGGTCCTATGACACGTTCAAAGGCTAGGAGACTTAAAGATGGATTCATACTTGCGATCCAAGCCATCCTAGACAACATGGATGAACCAGCAGACATGGTAATAGCTCAACCCACCAAAGTAGAGTATATCAACGAACAAAGTGATGACTTGAGCAATTCCTTTGCGCAACTCAAAAATCACTTTAGGTAATAAGCTTATTTGGCTGGAACTGACAATGAAGATTATGTGGCAGGAATGGACATAGAAGGAGAACCCATTTCTGATGAAACCAACAAGAGAAAAGATGAAGACTTTTAAGAATCAAGCATTTGAAGTACCAGAAGTAATAAGCAAGTCAAGAGATCCATCAAGATTGGTCCAGATGCCCTCAAGACAAACTACTTAGAAAAGAAGGCCAACACTGAACCAATGAAAGTCTTTTCTTTATTTACAATTGGTGCAGCTAAGATGGGTCAGTCTAGTGGTTCCTAGAACTCTCCCATCCCAGAAACAACAGGGGTTCGAGGCCAAGACTTAGCATAGGCCATATTTTCTTTTATTTTTGCGACTTTCTTTTTGGTCTTAAACTGAGCAATGTTAGTTTTCCATTTAATTTTAAACTTTATGTCCTGTCGTTTTGAGTCCTTTTCTTTTGCTTGAGTCGACCATTAGGTCAAGCCTGAACTATTAATTAGATCCTGCATGCAGCCATTGTAAGACACAACTTTTACCATAGATCAATATATGAGTCGGTTTGCCTCCTTAGCAAGCCGCAACCGGCTTCTTTTTGCTTGTTTGAGTCAAGTAAGCAGAGTCTTGAACTGTATCAAGGATCCATCATCATCTTTGTGGTGTTTTTTTCATTCCATCAGTACATCATCAACTGATCCAACAAGAGAGAGCGTTAAAGTCAGCTTGTTAGATCCCATCCACACTTGATCCTTCATCCGGTTAACTGTTCATCAATCGACCATCCTTTGTTCTCAAGAAAGTGCGTGAAATCAAGCTTGAGAATCCATCATCACCACCCTTCCAAAGACTCCTCTGAGTCTTATATCATCTGGTATCAGAGCCAAAGGTTCCTACCTTTTGTTTTTCTTACCCATTATCTTTAGATAGTTTGCTTTCTTGTTTCTTTAGTTTATTAAAAAAAACCCCATAAATATTTACCTATGTTATTGCTTATAATTCGTGTAGTTCCGTCTCTAAAAACCAATAAAAGTAATTGAATTGCATCTATTTGTTTGCTTAAGGTCGATAGTCGTTTGTTAAAAGAAAACCATAAAAGTTATATGTTGTTGCTAGTGTTCATGTAGTTCATAGCTTTTCCTTCTCATTAGAACTCTAGTTTGCTTTGTTCAATTAGGTTTCTAGATCTTTAAATTCAAAAAGGCAAAAAAAAGTTAGTATCTTTCCTTTTTTCGACCACCCGATATCTTTTCGGGAGAGTTTCCATTTTTGCTATTAGTTTTGCTTTCGGCTGAATCCTTTGGTCTTTTGTTATTTTCAAAAACCCTATAAAACTTCCTTTTCTTTCTTTTATCCTATTGCCTATTACTTAGTAAAAATAAAAGAAGTTCCAATTAAGATTCAAAACCCACTTGTTACCGTTGGTATATAACCCCCTTATTGTTTTTAAGTGAGTTTTTCGTTCCACCAGCCGAACGATGGGTTCCCTTGGAGCTGGTGAGGCTAACCCTCTAAGCATGGAACAAATCATGGCCGCCATGAGAGAAGATATGAGGGATGTCATAGGAGAGTTTGGTCGGCAGATCAACAGCAGGCTGAACCGATTGGAGCAGCCTCAAAAGAGAGGCCCAGTCCGCAACCAAAACCCCAATCAGGATGATGAAGATGGGGATGATGAGAGTATTCAGAGCCTAGAAGAAGATGACCCCCTCCGAAACCAACCATAGGAGAAAAGATTCTCTTAGGAATAACTGCGCTAGAGAGGTACAACCTAGAAAACAAAACAAAGATATTAAACTTGTTCCCCCACTTTTGTAGGTAAGTCGAATCCGAAAGTGTACTTGGACAGGGAGAAATTTCTAGATTACATCATTGAGTGTTAATGGCTATGGAGAACACAAGAAGGTGTCCTTAGCAGCAGCTCAACTTACCGAGAATGCCCTTGCATGGTGGGACGTGAACGTAGCTGAAAGAAGTGGGAACCGTTTTGGGGCAGTGACAACTTGGACTGACATGAAATATCTATTGAGGTTGAGGTATGTTCCTGATTATTTCCACAGAGACTTACAAAAATGTTTTTGCAACTTATCTCAGGATAATAGGTCTGTAGAAGAGTACTTTGAAGAGTTTGCAAAGCTAATGCACTCACTGGAGTTAGAGGAATCCGAGGAAGAATTGATAGCTCAGTTCATTGATGAACTTCAAAAACATATCTTCAAAAAGGTAGAAAGGAGTCAGTATAGTGGCTTACATGAACTAATGGACGTAGCCGTGCAGATTGAGCAACAAATCAAGTGTAAAACAACCAATACTGGACGTTCCAAAACCAATCCACCATGGGCATTTAATGGCAACAAGCCAGCGGACAAAGTTCTTAGACAAGACCAGAACAAGAACAATAACAATCAAAGAACTCGGGATATTACTTGTTTTAGATGCAGGGACGACGTCACATAGCTAAGGAGTGCCCGAACCAAAGGGTCATGACAATCACTGCCAATGGAGACTATGAGTCTCAAGATGAAGCCGACATGGAAGAAATAGATTCAGAAGAAGAGATAGAGTATCCGGACACTGGAGAAATGTTTGTTACCAGAAGGGTGTTGAGTGTGACCATCAATCCGGAGGAGAAGGCTCAAAGATATAATATCTTCCTCACTCGCTGCACCATCAAAGCTAAGGTATGTAACTTGGTTATATATGGAGGATCTTTTACTAATGGGGCTAGGAAGTATATGGTGGACAGGTTAGGTCTTGAGACAACCAAGCACCCTTGACCCTACAGGTTGCAATTGTTAGACAACAAAACCGAGCTGAAGGCCACGAAGCAAGTCAACATCTTTTTAGTGTTGGCAAGTATCAAGATGAAGTATTGTGTGATGTAGTTCCAATGCAAGCCGGCCATATCCTATTGGGGAGGCCATGGCAGTTTGATAGAGCCACTTTCCACAATGGCCGAACCAACTACTACTCTTTCAAATTCAAGGACCGCAAGTACAAATTAGCTCCTCTTAGCCAATTTGAAGAGCAAGAGCTTCAAGCTAAGATGAACAAGGACGATCAGGTAAGTAAACTAACATTTTATCTCTCTTGGTTCTATTACTAACACTCTAAGTGCCAAGGGAACCATGCTGCTAATGATCTTAAAAGAGTGTCTAAGTATATGTAACCATGAACTCCAACTCCCCAAACAAGCCCAAGCCGTGCTAGAAAAGTTTCAAGATGTGTTTCCTGATGAAATACCAGATGGGTTGCCTCCAATCATGGGTATAAACACCAAATAGATCTTGCGCAGGTTCCGCCTTGCCAAACAAACCCACTTATAGAATGAACCCTGAGGGAACAAAGAAGCTAGAAAAGCAAGTGAAAGACCTCATGGCCAAAAGATACATCCGTGAGAGCCTAAGTCCGTGTGCTGTACTAGTCCATTTGTTTCCCAAGAAAGACGGGTCATGGAGGATGTGTGTGGACTGCCGAGCCATCAACAACATCACCATAAAGTACAGGCACCCCATTCCATCGTCTAGACAACATGCTTGATGAACTGAGTGGAGCCACCATATTTTCCAAGGTCAATTTAAGGAATGGTTACCATGATTTGAGGATGCGTGAAGGAGATGAATGGAAGACTACCTTCAAGACAAAGCAAGGTCTAAACGAGTGGTTGGTCATTCCCTTTGGCTAACCAATGCACCAAGCACGTTCATGCGGCTCATGAACCAGGTTCTTATAGCCTTCATCAGTAAATTTGTTTTGTCTATTTTGATGACATACTTATTTATAGCAAGAGTCTAGATGATCATCTTAAACATCTAGAACTTGTGTTGCTTACACTTCGGAAAGAAGGTCTATATGCCAACCTGAAGAAGTGCACCTTTTGTACAGACCAAATTGTATTCTATGTTTTGTAGTAAGTAAACATGGACACCAAGTACATGAAGAGAAGATCAAAGCCATTCAAGAATGGCCTACCCCAACCACCATTGGCCATGTTAGGAGCTTCCACGGGTTGGCCAGCTTCTATAGGCGATTTGTTAGGGATTTCAGTACCATAGCTGCTCCCTTAGCTGGTGTGATCAAGAAGAATGTTCATTTCTCATGGGGAAACGCCCAAGATTTTGCATTTAACACCCTGAAGGCCAGGCTGACACAAGCACCAATTTTAGCTCTTCCTGACTTTATGAGATGTTTGATATCAAGTGTGATGCATCCGGAGTGAGTATAGGAGCCGTGCTACAAAAAAGAAAGAAACCAATGGTCTTTTTTCAGTGAAAACTAAATGGTGTAACCCTCAACAACCCTACATATGATAGGAGCTGTGCGCGTTGGTTAGGCTATAGAAACATGGCAGCATTACTTGCTGTCCAAGGAGTTCATCATTCATACCAAGGACGAACCATCAAGCACTTAAGAGGCCAGACATCACTAAAGAGAAGACATGCTAAGTGGTGGACTTTGTTGAGACCTTTCCCTCTGTCATCGAGTACAAGAAGGGAAAAGAAAATATGGTTGCTGATGCCTTATCCAGGATGCCCGTCTTGATCACTATTATGGATGCAAAGGTACTAGGGTTTGAACACATCAAGGAGTTATACCAAGAGGACTTGGAGTTGAAAGAAGCTTTTCAGTCATGTGGAAAGGGAGCTTTCCAATCCAATAACTTGCATGAGGGGTTTCTATTTTGCGACAAAAGACTTTGCATACCTCAATGTTCAATGAGAGACCTCATCCTTCAAGAAGCACTTGGTGGGGGTCTTATGGGTCACTTTGGTGTGGACAAGAACTTGGCTGTTGTAACTGATCATTTCTTCTGGCCACATCTAAAAAGAGATGTGGAGAGGCATTGTACTAGATATGTACCTTGTCACAAAGCCAAAATCCAGGTCACATCCTCATGGTTTATATCTACATTACCAATCCCTAATTCTCCTTGGGAGGATATTTCAATGGATTGTCTTAGGTTTACACGAGATAAAGCACAAAAATTCAATCTTTGTGGTGCAGGATCAATTCTCCAAAATGGCCTGCTTCATACCATGTGACAAGACCAATGATGCCACTCAAACCGTCGCTTATTCTTTAAAGAGGTGTTAAGTTTACATGGGTTACCAAGGACTATTGTGTCTGACCGAGGCACAAAATTCTTGAGCCATTGCAAGAAGATCTTGTGGAAGAAGCTTGGTACCAAGCTACTCTTCTCCACAACCTGTCATCCTCAAACAGATGGAGAAACTGAAGTGGAAAACCGAACCCTCTCTACCTTACTTAGAGTCACACTTGGTAAAAACTTGAATACTTTGTTACACTGCATACCCTTGATTGAATTTGCTTATAACCGTGCTATTCATTTGGCTGCTAAGATGTACCCCATTGAGGTTGTTTATGGTTTTAATCCACTAAAACCTTCGGCTCTTAAGCCAATTTCTCAAGTTGAGTAGGCTAAAAAAGAGGGCCTAAAGAAAAGGGAAGCTATGAGGAAGCTACACCAAAAGGTTCGGGAGAACATAATCAAGAAAACGGAGAACTATAAGAGGAGAGTTGGCAAGAACCGCAAGGAGATGACCTTTGAACCACGAGAATGGGTCTGGATCTAAATGAGAACCGAGAGGTTCCCACAGAAAAGGAGTTCTTAACTAGCACCTAAAGGAGATGGTCCGTTTCGAGTCTTGGAAAAGATCAATGACAATGCAGACCGGCTTAGAACTTCCAGGTGAGTTTAACATCTCTCATACGTTCGATGTTGCTGACTTGTCTCTTTATCTTGCAGATAACCAGTTTCGGGTCAAAACCTTCTGAAGGGGAGGGAATGATGAGATCATTGCCCAGAACCAAGTTCCCATAACCATTCCTAAGGTCACAGAAGGTCCTATTACACGTTCTAAGGTTAGGAGACTTAAAGATGGATTCATACTTGCCCATCCAAGCTATCCTAGACAACATGGATAAACCACCAGACATGCCAATAGCTCAGCCCACCAAAGTAGAGCATATCAACGAACCAAGTGATGACTTGAGCAATGCCTTTGCGCACTGAATGTCACTTCGGGTAAGGAGGCTTATTTGGCTAGAACTGACAAAGAAGGTTATCAGGCAGGAATGGACATAGAAGGAGAACCCATTTCTGATGAAACCAACAAAAGTGAAGATGAAGAATCAAGCATTGAAGAACCATAAGTAGAAGCAAAGTCAAGAGCTCCATCAAGATTGGTCCAGACGCCCTCCAGACCAACGACTTAGCAAAGAAGGCCAACACTGAACCAAGGAAAATCTTTTTTTATTTACAATTGGTGCAAGAAAGTTGGGTCAGTCTAGTGGTTCCTAGAACTCGCCCATTCCAGAAACAATCAGGGTTCGAGGCCAAGACTTAGCTTAGGCCATATTTTCTTTTATTTTTGCGACTTTCCTTTTTGGTCTTAACTCAGGCAATGTTAGTTTTCCATTTAATTTTAAACTCTAAGTCCTGTCGTTTTGAGTCATTTATTTTGCTTCAGTCGACCATTATATCAAGGCTGAAGGAAAATTAATAAAGTCCCACACGCAGCCATTGTAAGACATAACTTTAACCCTAGATCATTATACGAGTCAGTTTGCCCTAAGCAAGCCGCATCCGACTTCTTCTTCCTTGTGTGAGTCAAGTAAGCAAAGTCTTGAACTTTATTAAGGATCCATCATCATCCTTGTGGTGTTCTTCGTTCCATCAGCTACATCATCAACTGATTCAACAAGAGTGAGCGTGAAAGTCAGCTTGTTAGATCCCATCCACACTTCATCCTTTATCCGGTTAAGTGTTTCATCAATCACCCATCCTTTGTTCTCAAGAGAGCGCGTGAAAGACAGCTTGAGAATCCATCATCACCACCCCTCCAGAGACTTCTCCGAGTCTTATATCAATGTCAAGCATCATTTTAGAACTGGAACAAGCATTTTAAAACCCAATCATTCAAATGAGTCTCTTTCAAAACATTGTGGGACAAATTCTAAATATTCGTTTCTTCAATCTTTAAACACATCCTCAAGTTCAAGATTTATTCAAGGGAAAGAAGTTTTCTTACTATCAAGGAACTATTGTTAGTTCCTTGAACCAGCATTGATACACCGCCAAGACAAGAGTATTGGTTGCCGACCCCAACCACTTCTTCTTCCCTTGACCTTCCCCTTGAACTCTCCATCTCAGAGACTCAACCTTTCTTCATACTTGAGTCGGCACCTACAGTAAAAAAGTGAAAGCTTTCACCTTTATTTTTGGATTTAAATAAGAACTAGCTTGTTACTGGTTTGGTGAAGAGGGTAGCTAATCCACTTCATCACCTATGGATCAAAGGCTCTTCTTTCTTCTGGACGGTATGAGAAGCAAGAGGAACCAAGAACACTTTCTGGGCCCGACTAGGATGAACACCATATTCTTGTAGAGGTTGAATTGGCTGGCTGGATAGTAGCATCTTCTGGGTTTGAAATGACATGAGAGTGAGCTTTGATCTTCAGCGGATGAAGGAACCAAGTTATTGCGAACCTGGCTCTGATACCATGATAACAAGTTTTAAATAAAGATAAAACTTGAAATGAAATAGCTTGTTAAAAACTTTATTTAGTGCAGGAAGTAAAGCAGAAATGAAATCTTTAGGACTAGTCTTCCAAGAACACAAAGATTCCATTGATATCATAAGAATTTAGAGAGAGGAGGCTGCTCTAAGTGGGCAGCCAAGGTTACCTTAACTAAAAATATTACATATTTATTTATAAGGAATTCTAGAAACCTAATAACATGGCTTTGTGATTGCTTGATTGTTTTGGGCTTCATCCTTAATATCCAGATACGTAGTCAATGCTGCTTCTCCTTACAGGCTCACGCAAGCTCATGACAACCCTGTCCTTATCCATAAAACGTCCACAAACTCAGACTAAGATTTCTTGCACCCCAAGTGATGCACAGCTTCATTTCAGGTTGATCGCGGGAAGCACTCGCCTATGTTCTTGTAAGGTCGATGGTATGGACCTCCTGTCCGTACCAATCGCCTTATTTTTGCACAACTTCCCAACCGCCATCTTTAAAGGTCAGATGAGAACATATTTGGGTAGCCCTATTTTGAACACGGTCCGTACGGTCAATGATACGAACGTGCTGTTCGTACCACTCACCTTATTTTGGCACATCTTCGCCCAAGCTTCTTCAAATGGCAAACTAGGTCGAGTATGATCGATCTAAATCAGTATGGTCGTACTAAGTCTGTACAGTTCACGCCTAATTTTTGCATGGTCGATCATTTGCTCTCAAATGGCTCCCAATGAATTCCTAAGTCCCCTCCCGACTTGACCATATCTTTATACAACCTTCAGGACTCTTTTGACATCTTTATATTCATGAAGCTTGATGAGCAATCTCTGGAGATCTTGCCCTAATTGTGCACAAGTACTAAACTCACCAAACTCCTGCTTTGGCTCCACTACTACAAGTTAACAACTCCCCCAAGCTTGACTATAGGTAATCCTTAGTCAAGCTTGGAACACTCAGCAAAAACCTTTTTTCGGAGATAAACGTTGATGAGTGGAAAAAGAGTAGAGTTCTCAGGCATGTAGATTGGCCAGCTGGGTCATCTTGTGGTTTTAGCATCAGTGTGCGATGGATCACAAGAGAACCTGGATCACGGCTCAACTATGTGATGCAGATGTTGATCTACACTTCAGTTGCACATCACCACACGTTCTCGGACCTCTTCTTTGGACTGTCACGCTGTGTCTTCCCTTATCTCATGGAGGTTCTTGCTTCTCGGGCGATTAGGTTAGACCACTACGCCTAGCTTCTCTGATCACATTGTCGAGCATCGCAATTAAGGTACCTGATACATCATTCCACAGGTGTAGTCAGTTTTCATGAGATCACCATATCACGACATATTAGAACTCAGAAAGATCAGTTTACTCCCATGTTTAGAGAGAGTGATGAGAAGTGATCTGGTCGTTGTAACTGCAATTTTAATCCTGCACTATTTTGAGCTCTTAGCTCTGTCCTCTTATCACATAAGCTCATCCACAACACACAACCTCAAGCTTGAGACCGAGAGTATAAGGAACGTTCAAGCTTGAGGTGAGTGCATGTTAGCTCCATCATAAGATTGGTGAGGAGCACGCTCCATCTTCTTTAGACTTGATACTTGAACCCTCATTGACCCACCACTGCACTATCCATTTAGACTTTACCATGGCTGAGGAGATACTTAGCTGCACTCTCAAATCACCTCATACTAGAAGCGCGTCTTGTTGAGTTGACTTTCTTCTTCCCTCACACACGGCTGGTTATCTTCACTCTTGGTTTGCAATGGCTTGAGGATCACAATCATTGAGCTTAGAGGATCTTTTGGATGTCAATTGAATCCCAACCTCAAGCTTTGATGAGTATAGAGTCAGCTTGAAAGTGAGGCTCAATGAGTTTCAAACCGGAGCACACCACTTCCAACAGTTTGCGCTTAATCCAACCGATTCACCATTGCCTTCAGCTCAATGCCTTCAGGTCACTGGTCTCCTCAAGACTAAGTGATTAACTTTCCTTTTGTGTCTCCATGACCAGGAGTGCATCACCCTAAAAGCTGTGCTTAATCACCAGCCATACAAACAAGCACTAACAACTCTGCATTGCTTCAACAATGGAAAAAGTCTACCTCTCTAACTCAGTTTGATGATGGACCAAGATCACATCTTGGTACCTGACACGACTCAAACTCCAGACAAGATAAGACACACGCATTGGGATCCAAGTTTGACTAATTATCAAGTTTGATCTCAAATGTCGCAGCAATGTACTAGACAGCAACAAGTCATGTTCAGTTCTTATTTATGCAAGCTTTCATTCTCTAAATACTAGCTTGATCTGGCACGGATGAACTATCAGCATTTAGGCAATCAACCCTGCTTAACCATATTCAAAGACATGAGTCTGAAGCATCAACTTAAGGCAGCACAAAGCACAAGAATTAATCTTCAATCAGTTTTACTCATGAATGAAAACAGTTCAGATATTACCACTTACATCCTAGTAAGCACCATTTAGAACTGAGACCTAAGCATTACTAACATCAGACAAAGCAGTACTTAGGAAATTTCAGTTATGAGAGTTAACAGGATTAAGAAGAACATCTAAACATCGTAACACAACTCATAACAGAACCGAGCAATCATTTAATTTCTAAACATCAACAAGGCTCAAGAGCATCTGGACTAATTAGACAATACCATCTATGGATTAAGAAACATATCTAACATCCTAAACAAAACTCATAACAGAACCGAGGCAAAGGCATTAATTTCTAAACATCAAACAAGGCTCAAGAGCATCCTGGGACTAATTAGACAATACCATCTAGAATTTTCAAAACAGCCCATGGATTCAATAGAACACAGCACAAAAACTAGATATCATCACAATTTCATATCAAGAGAGTTTAGAATTAGCTAACAACCAAGGAATCTGAGCTGATCTTGAGCCTCCTTGGTTACAGGTCATGACTCTGTGGGTAAGAGAGGTTGATCGTCATCAAACTTCTCTTGTTGTCCAGCCCTCTCCTTGAACAGAAACTCAAAAAGACTCCACCTTTCTTCACCTTCCAAGTCAGCAACTTCAGGAACAATGAGACAGCTTTCTTCTTGAAAGATTTCATCTTGGAAAAAGTTGAGACACACCTTTAAATGGACATGAGAGAAGAGGAGAAGGCCATTAGAAACCGCCATTTGCTTCACAGATTATCTTCTGGATGAATAGGACCGCATGGACAGGTCTTCTATGCTTGAATCTGAGATGAGGCTGGACTTGTGAATGAATTTCGGAAGAAAACAACGCAGTCTTATGAACCTGGCTCTGATACCATGTGAGACTTTGATAGCTCAGGTCGTGTGTGTGATGAACAGCCTCAAGGGCAAAAAGAAGAGCTTGAACTAAGAAGAGAATGGTCTGATGAGAGAGCATTATGACTTGGATAGTAATGTAGAGATATTACAGAGGGATATGAGATATAAGATCTAAGAAGCGAGAGATTAGGGATTCAGATCCACAAGATCACATTTTCCTCATTATTTGAATGAATAACGGGAGAATTCCCCATCTACTCTCTCATCAGTTTCAAAATTTAAAATGAAACATGGCATTTATAGTAGGCTTTATAAAGACACTCACATATACAGAGCCTCGATAATCTAATAGTTGATATGCTCATAGGGCACCCATATTACCCATGTCGCACTCAAAGTGTTCTATGATACATAGTCAATGCTGCTTCTCCTTTACAGTTCACACCAGCTCATGACAGTTTGATCCTTATACACAAACGTCCACAAGCTAAGACAAAGCTTCTCTTTCGCCTAATGTTTACAAAGATTCATTTTCAAGTTGATTCCACGAAAGCACTCGCCTAATTCCTTAAGGTCGATGTACAGACCTCATGTCCATGCCACTCGCCCTATTTTTTGGCACAAACTTACCCAAACATTCTCAAAGTAAAAATCAGAACGACTTATGGGTCGCCACTAGGTTGTGCTAATGTTTTGTAGCGGTGAATGGTACGGATTCACTCCTGTCCGTAATACCATCGCCATATTTTTTTTCAAAACATCTCGACTAAGATTCACCAATGTTGACAGCATATCGGCAGGGTCCGTACAAGTCCGTACTTCGTACTGGTTTCGCTCAATAAATTTGCACAGTCGACAATTTGCTCGCAATGCTCCCAATTAAACTCCTAAGTCCCCTCCTAGACTGTCCATCATCTTTGCAGTAACCTTCAGACTATTTTGGAAATACTTAAAATACTTGGAAGCCTTGATAGACAATCTCCGGAGGTCTTGTCTCTAATTATGCAGCAAGAACCCAAACTCAACCCAACTCATTTGTTGGCTTTCCATTTCTTTCTTACAGAGTTAACAACTCCGTTGTCTCCATTTCCTTTTCCTTGGTTAATCCATACCGAAGACCTTACAAAATGACCTTAGA
>CAJHQP010010729.1:0-17612 GCA_905132765.1 Moricandia arvensis
TTATTCATCCTAACTTATATGATATTTATTAAACTTGAGAGTGATTCTCCACGGCTTTATAAGGACAAATCAAGCTTCTTACATCGTGATTCATTCTGGTTTAATCTGAATCAAGAAGAAGTTGTCAATTTCCAACAGGGTAAACTGGAATCACTTCGGTTAAAAGTTGGATAACTTCTTAATCCTAATGCTATGATATTTATTCAACTTCAGGGTGACTCTCCACTGATTTACGATTCGAAAATAAGCTTCTTATATAGTTATTCACTCTGGTGTTATTAGAATCAAGAAGAAATTTTCAAATCTCCAAACATGGTAAACTGGAATAACTTCCATTAAAAATCGGATAACTTCTTCATCATAACTCCTATGATATTGGTTCAACTTCAGGGTGATTCTCCACTGATTTATGAGTCCAAATAAATCTTCTTAGATCATGATTTATTCTGGTTTGATTAGAATCAAGAAGACATGGCAAAATCTCTAAACAGGGTAAACTGGAATAACGTCGGTTGTAAGTGGGATAACTTCGTCATCCAAACGCCTATGACATTTATTAAACTTCAAAGTGATTCCACACTTATTTATCAGTCCGAATCAGTCTTCTTACATTGTGATTCATTCTGGTTTATTTAAAATCAAGAAGAAATCGCCCAATCTCCAAACAGGGTAACTAGAATCACGTCGGTTGAAAGTGGGATAACTTCTTCATCCTAATTCTATGATATTGATTAAACTTGAGAGTGATTCTCCACTGCTTTATAAGTCCGAATCAAGCTTTTTACATCGTGATTCATTCTAGTTTACTAGAATCAATAATAAGTTGTCAAATCTCCAAACATGGTAAACTAGAATAACTTCCATTAAAAGATAGATAACTTCTTCATCCTAAATCCTATGATATTGATTCAACTTCAGGGTGATTCTCCACTGATTTACGATTCTAAAATAAGATTCTTAGATAGTGATTCACTCTGGTGTTATTAGAATCAAGAAGAAATTTTCAAATCTCCAAACATGGTAAACTGAAATAATTTCCGTTAAAAGTGGGATAACTTCTTCATTATAACTCCTATGATATTGGTTCAACTTCAGTTTGATTCTCCACTGACTTATGAGTCCAAATCAATCTTCTTAGATCGTGATTTATTCTGGTTTGATTATAATCAAGAAAAAATTGCAAAATCTCCAAACAAGGTAAACTGGAATCACGTCGGTTGTAAGTGGGATAACTTCTTCATCCCAACTCCTATGATATTGATTAACCTTCAGAGTGATTCTACACTTATTTATGAGTCCGAATCAAGTTTCTTACATTGTAATTCATTCTGGTTTAATGAGAATCAAGAAGAAATTGTCAAATCTCCAAACAGGGTAAACTAGAACCACTTCGGTTAAAAGGTGGATAACTTATTCATCCTAACTTCTATGATATTGATTAAACTTGAGAGTGATTCTCCACGGCTTTATAAGGCCAAATCAAGCTTCTTACATCTTGATTCATTCTGGTTTAATCTGAATCAAGAAGAAGTTGTCAAATTTCCAAACAGGGTAAACTGGAATTACTTCGGTTAAAAGTTGGATAACTTCTTAATCCTAAATGCTATGATTTTTATTCAACTTCAGGGTGATTCTCCACTGATTTACGATTCTAAAATAAGATTCTTAGATAGTGATTCACTCTGGTGTTATTAGAATCAAGAAGAAATTTTCAAATCTCCAAACATGGTAAACTGGAATAACTTCCGTTAAAAATGGGATAACTTTTTCATCATAACTCCTATGATATTGGTTCAACTTCAGGGTGATTCTCCACTGATTTATGAGTCCAAATAAATCTTCTTAGATCATGATTTATTCTGGTTTGATTAGAACCAAGAAAAAATTGCAAAATCTCCAAACAAGGTAACTGGAATCACGTCGGTTGTAACTGGGAAAACCTCTCCATCCCAACTCCTAGGATATTGATTAAACTTCAGAGTTATTGTACACTTATTTATGAGTCTGAATCAATCTTCTTACATTGTGATTCATTCTGGTTTAATTAGAATCCAGAAGAAATTGCCAAATCTCCAAACATAGTAAACTAGAATCACGTCGGTTGAAAGTGAGATAACTTCTTCATCCTAACTTCTATGATATTGATTAAACTTGAGAGTGATTCTCCATTTCTTTATAAGGACAAATCAAGCTTATTAGATCGTGATTCATTCTGGTTTAATTAGAATCAAGAAGGAGTTGTCAAATCTCCAAACAAGTTAAACTGGAATCACTTCGGTTAAAAGTGGGATAACTTCTTCATCCTAAATCCTATGATATTGATTCAAATGCAGGGTGATTCTCCACTGATTTACGAATAGGAAATAAGCTTCTTAGATAGTGATTCATTCTGGTGTTATTAGAATCAAGAAGAAATTGTCAAATATCCAAACATGGAAACAAGAATAACTTCCGTTAAAAGTTGGATAACTTTTTCATCATAAATCCTATGATATTGGTTCAACTTCAGGGTGATTCTACACTTATTTATGAGTCCAAATCAATCTTCTTAGATCATGATTTATTCTGAGAATGAATATGATTATCTACAACAAGATGAGTTTGGCATTATGAGAGATCTAGATTGTCATGCAAGAGCTATGGATGGCAGAATTCTACATGTTATGAGGGAAGATGTGGCAGATATACTTGCAGTGGCTAATGGAGCTGAAAACCTTTTCGGCCAACAGATTGATTGTCGAGCATCGATCGACGGTCACCATACACCATCGATCGATAGACATCAGGATAATGAAGACACGGTGAAGCTTACGAAGTATATGATGCAGATTACAGACTGGAAGAGCTGATTGAGTTTCGCGGCCTAGCACTGGAAGAAGCTGGTTGGGAAATGAACGCAAAAGTGGATAATCTAGCATCGATCGACGGCATCTTCTAGCCATCGAACGACATCAGACGCAAACAAGAACAAGAACTTAGAGCAAATGATACATATATTTGTTATCTTACACCAGATGAGTTTGGAATTTTCAGAGACCCAGAAGGACGTGCACGGGCTCTTTATGGGAGAATTCTACATATGTCTAAGGAGGATGTAGCAGAGGGAAAATTGTCTTTACCGACCCCAACATTTTGCGTCGTGCCTTTTTATACCCAAACAAATTATAAGTGCAAAATTATACTTCAACTAAGATTTTTTTTTAATTTTCTAACCAAACTTCAATCTGTAGCATAAAAACCTACATTGACTAATAATTTTGTACTGGATGAATATTTTAAAAAATATATTTGCTGAATAGAATTGTAGTCTCCCACAAACAAAAATAGACTTCCTTACCATTGTGCTACGACACTTTCATTGTCTCCATATTAGATTTAAAACATCTATATTTTGATTTGTATATTCTAAAGAAAAAATATTTTCTTAAAATAAAAAATTAACTTTTAAAGAAAAATGTACTAATAAAAACTTAAGCTTTGATTTTTAAGAAAATATAATCATTCTTACATGTAGATTTTTTTAAAATGGGCAAATTTATCAAATAAACAATGTTTAAGTTTTTGTCATAAAAGTAGACCTCAAAGAAACAAAATGATCAAAATGTACCTTTTTTTTTAATTTTAAACCTCATATCCAAAACCCCACCCCATAACTCTAAACCCTAAGTTTAGATTAGTTAACCCAAAGGGTATCAATGTATAGTACACCTTTAATAAATTCTATTTTGGTAATTTTTCTCTATGAAGTCTATTTTGATGACAAAAACTCTTTAGGTCTATCTTAGTGTATTTCTCTTTTAAAATTCAAATATTTAAATTAGATAACTATTTGAGAAATGTCATTTTTAATTAGATTGAATAATTTATAAAATATCCGTTTTAGTTTTTTTATATGTGTAAAAATGTAAAAACTTTAATTATATAACTTATTTATGCAATTATAATTTGTAAACAAAATTTTTTTTTCCTAGAATATACAAATCAAAATATAGATGTTTTAAATCTAATAAGAAAACAATAGAAATGTCGTAGCACAGTGGTAATTTAGTCTGTGTTATGTTCGCGGGCCCACGGTTCGTTTCCCAGCAAATATAATTTTAAAAAACAGTTTCCTCTAATACCAAACGACGTTGTTTTATCTAACATAACGATTGACTAACGTGATGTTAGTCAAAGTAGATTTTTATGCTACAAATTGAAGTTTGGGTTGAAAATTGAAATAAATTCTTAATTTACGTATGATTTTGCATTTATAATTTGTTTGGGTATAGAAAGGCACGATACAAAATGTTGGGGGTCGGAAAATGCATTTTTCCCATGTAGAAGATGTCCTTGTTATGGCTAATGGATCAATAAATTTATTTGGAAAACATCAGCAGCCATCGATTGATGCACAGGTGACAAAGTCGATCGACATTGAGGAGCATAAAAACGAGCCGATCCATAATGATCTATACCCTTCCAAATGTCCTAGATCGATCGATCGACGATAGACATCATGCATCGATCAACACCACTTTTCCAGGGGTGCACCGGTTTTGTACTTCTGATTCCTATGGTTAAGAAAATCCAAAATTGATTGATTGGATCAACCCCCTATCGATCGACGGTCGTATAGAGCATGGAAAGAGAGCTTATGATGCTGATGGTAGAAGAATTTTCCGTTGGGAAAATAAAGATGAGTATGGCATCTACAGAGATGAGAATGGTAATGCACGAGCTATAGACAGAAGAGTAGTGAATATGCAGGAAGAAGACATCAGAGCAGTTCTAGAGAGAGCTACGATGTTTGAGTAGAGCTACAGATGTTTACCCGAACATGCAACAAAGACCGTTATGTCTATGAAAAAACAATAGACATACAGCAGACCAGAGATGATGATATTGTGCATGAGATCTACAAAGCTCAAGGGATGTCACTGAATGATTTTTACAAGAGGCTTGATGATGTCTACTATCCTATAGACACGTGCCTCACCGGTTTGATAACACGCATGGATGAGATGAAGCAGATATGGATACTTTGCATGCAATTGGAGTAGACAAACTGACATCGATCGACGGCAGCATCAGACCATCGATCGATACTGAGTTCGACAGACAGAATACCACAGCAGAAACACAATTCGAAGACTAGTTCGATGTGATTGTTTTTTCTAGGAGCCTGATGAACGAAGATATTTCTCAGCAATTGGAGGATATATCAGAGACTACAACTGCCAGACTTAGAATGTTACAACACAGTATTGAGAACCTACAAAGGAGATTGTATTCAGAGGAGGTTGCTAAGGAGATTATAAGGAATGAGAAAGGGAGAGGAGATGAGGCCATGAGAAGCTTCATTGATACATGGTTTCAGGAGAGGAAAGAAGATGTGGACACTTGTTTTCCAAGTGTTGATCCACCTCCATACTAGTCAGAAAGTTTAAAACGTCGAACTTAAGACTATAACCAAGCGCTGAGTGGGAGGCAACCCACTATTTAGTAAGTTTTATCTAGTTTTTACTTATACTACTAATTATTTCGATCTATACTTTTTTTTGTACTGTTTGAGTCCACCATTGATCGATACCATAGAGGCACCATCAGTCGACAATGGATGGCGACCATCGATCAACCACACCCGCCTACCGCCGAGTGACACTCTCTTACAAAGAGAGATATCGATTTTTCTACTTACACTGTTTACTTATGATATGATTTTTACTAAACCAATTCAGAACAGATTACATTGGGGATAGTGTAATTTAAGTCTAGGGGAGGTTCACTAATGCTATTTATTATTTTTGAATTTTATTTCTATACCTATATATACGTTTTTCAAAACGCTTTCGGGAGTCAAGAATGGGATTATGATCAAGATTTATTATTGACTAACCATGCTATAAGAACCATTCTTAGAAGGTTGTTTGCAGAGATTACTAGAGATACCGAAGTGCATCATCCTGCCACTGTATCACACTTGCTTAGAAAGTTTGAAGGAACCAATGCTGATTTCCAACACTAATCCTAACATTATTTGCTTGCTTTGGGGCTTGGTATACACTAGATCGGATTCCTTCTGCAAGTCTGTAGGTACAAGTCATTACACTTCTGATTCCCCTCTCTCTCCCCTTCAGATTAAAAAAAAGAGTCAAAGATGATTTGGTGGCTACAACCATTAAAGCTTAATTCATACGATTCTAGAAAGAGATAAATGTGAAAAAGAAGTGAACAGGATCTGGTGACATTGACTGAGAGAAGTGTGAAGAGAGAGAGGAAAGGGGTCAAAGAATAATTTGTGCCTAGTTCCTCAGATACTTGCAGGGGTAAGAGTGCATGTGTCCTTTGATCGATATTACCAGGGTAAAGCCTGCACTTTTATTTTATGCAAAGAAATGAAATTAGTAGAGGGGTGAGTCAGACTAGTATTTGCTAAGTTGTTGGTAGAATAAATTTTGTTGTCATACTAGTACTGGGTATATAAAGTTTCTCTGTGATTTACTTGATAGGATGTGGTTGCAACAAAGTAGGGTGACAGTTATACTAGGATGTGGTTACTAGTCCTCGCTTTTCAAACCTCTTTCACAGACTACCTTGTTTGCTTTAGAACAAGCAAAGGGTTAAGTGTGGGGGATTTGATAAGGCCTGATATTTACTACTATTTTGCCATGATATCAGCCATATTTAGAGTCTATTATATGTTTTAGAGTATGATTTAGAGCATTTTCAGGTTCAAGTACGTTCTGGAGAACTTTGGTGATTATGGAGCTTTTAGAGATGCAGAACTGCACAGATGCATCAGATGCTTAGCTATGTATGGAGACTTTCAATTGTGCGATTGAGCTGATATTTTGACAGAAGATAGAGCGCTGAGTTAGCTTTCCAATTCCAGTGGTTTGAGCTCAATTCAGGATCTACAGCCAAAGTTTTGTCTGTTTTACTTGAGAGTGGTATTGTAAAACCCGTATTTTCAAAAGAATAAAATAATAATAAAATAAATAGATAATCTGAAATCTCATAAATAACTCGAAAACACCATAAGTCCAAGATAGCATAAAACTGAATAATATCGATAATTAAATAAAACAGAAGTCTGAAAATAACACGAATAAATCAATCCAAAAGCACCAATCCATAGGATCACTCCTGCTCGCCAGTCTCACCTGAAAGGGGGAAAAAAGGAAGAGGGGTGAGTAACGGGGAAGTCACTCAGTGAGGTATGGGGATGCTAGACCCGCAAACCACGGACTAAGTAAATAGAACTCCCACTATGGAAGTTTAGCTCTAACACGAACAAACATAATGCCTAGAGCATCACACAAAACAACAATGCGATGATAGCATATCGCTAGTCCATACACCCCGCATTTCCTCATAAGGATATACATACTCTGCGTCGGCTAGTACAGTTTGTCTCTGTACCCCCCGCCCATAACCAATCTGCGTCAGATGCAAACGTCTCTGCACCACGCACCACACAACAATCTGCGTCGATAGTCCGAACGTCTCTGAACCCCCGCCCACCACATCTGCTCGATAGCTCAGGCATCCATGAACCCCCGCCCACCACACATAGTCCCTACTGAATACTATATATATATTATAATTATATCATGCAATTAACATCACACAATCCAATCACAAGTTGAACCCTCTAGACCCCACATACCGGTTTACAATGAATTAACTAACTATTAATCAGGACTCAAACAGACTCAATTCAAACAGACGGCTAATGCTTCGAAATCTAAACTACGATAGGAGGAATTCTACACCAGTACTGGATTTACGGAATAGACCCTCACCTTAGCATATGGAAATGGTAGTTTTGAACTCCTGCTCCTCAACTGGACTCCAAATCTGAAATCAGGGCGAAAAATTGAGTCAGAACGCCCTTTGAACGGTCAAAAACGGATAACCGGTGATCTGGTCAAAAATTAACCCGCAGGTCAAAGGTCAACCCGGTCAACTCTGACCCAAGCCGGTCAACCCTTGACCAAATTGAAATCGAATTGAATCAATCGATTTCCCCTAACCGGATTCCAATTTCAATTGGACCAAATTCAAATCAATTTTAAGCCGGTTTAATCCTAACAAAATAAATTTCCAATAACCAACCGGTTTAGCAAACCAAACCAAAATCAATTAAGCATAGCCGGTTAACCCCAAGTCGCCGAGGTCAACGCAACGGTGGCTTACTGGAATCGGTGGCGCAGTAGACGGCAGCGGGGGACAGCAGCACGTGGTGGCCGACGACGGCGTGTTGAATGACGGCGCGTGGGATCCTGCGCGTGACGCGCAGTGAGGGATGGCGGCGCGTGCGCACACACGTGGACCCACCGTAGGAGAGTGGTGGCGCGTGCGCGGCGGCGTCGGGAGGGAGGTTCCGGCTGATCTTGGGCTCCGGACTCGTCTCGACGTCATGAACATGAATGGTGGCCTTGGATTCGTGAAAAACCACACGGTTAGAAAGTTATGATCGATTTTCTAAACGGGTAATAACATAACACACAGCCACGACGGTTTTCAGAGGTTACCTTCGACGATTTCGGTGGTGAGGGGTCCGATATCGACTTTTGGCGACGGTGGCTGAGGCTGGTCAGGTTCGATCACCTTGACGGCACAGATTCTGCAGAGGTTTCAACGCATTTAAGTTTTTTCTGAATAAAATAGACTGCAGGGACCACTATTTATAATACTTACCTAGGGTTTTCAGCAGGTTGAATGGGATTTGCTGCGGGCCCTAGGATTTGGGTCGTTACAATTCTCCCCCACTAATAAGGGATTCGACCTGAATCCAGCTGCTGGTCCCACTGTCTCATATTGGCCTCAAACAGCTCTGAGTAATCCATCCTCATCTGAGTCTCAGTCTTCCACGTATCCTAATGGATTTTCATCTCTCTCCCAACGAACCTTGACCATCATGGTCATCATTCCCTGCACCGCTTTTACTTGCCAATCCAAAATCTCAACTGGTTGAATAGGTGTAGACAAATTTTTGTTGAGATCACGTGGTGGTTGCTGCAAAATGAGCTCTGGTTCTCTTACGACCTTCCTCAACACTGATACATGGAACACATCATGGAAATCAGACAACTCCGCTGATAACTGCAATCTATATGCCACTGCTCCAATCCGCTCCACAATGGGGTACGGTCCCATATATCTCGGTTTAAGCTTCTTTAGCTTACGAGTCTTAGATCCTCCCTGAAATGTCCTCATCTTCAGGTACACTAAGTCACCCACCTGAAACTCCAAATCTTTCCGGCGCTTATCTGCATAACTCTTCTGTCGGTCATGGGCTTCCTTCAGCCGAGTCTTGAGCATTCTCAACTTGCTCTACCGTCTCTTGAACCATTGCTGGTTCTAGGACACGTCGTTCCCCCACTTCTGTCCAACAAAGTGGAGTACGACAAGGCCTACCATAAAGAGCCTCATACGGTGCCATCTCAATACTTGAATGGTAGCTGTTATTGTAGGCAAACTCTGCTAGGGGTAAATACTTTCCCCCAGCTCCCTTCCCAATCCAAAACACAAGCCCTGAGCATATCCTCCAAAGTCTGAATAGTCCTCTCTGACTGCCCATCTGTCTGCGGATGATAAGCTGTACTCATATGGACCTTTGTCCCAAGCGCTTTCTGGAAGGCTCCCCAAAAAGCAGATGTGAACTTTGTGTCCCGATCAGATACAATGCTAACAGGAACTCCATGCAACCTCACAATCTCTCTGATGTAAATTTGTGCCAACTGATCAGCTCCATCTGTCTTCTTGATTGCTAGGAAATGAGCAGACTTGGTGAGTCTGTCCACAATCACCCAAATAGCATTTTTCCCACCATAGGTTATCGGAAGCCAGTCACAAAATCCATAGTCACCATGTCCCATTTCCACTCTGGCAACGGCAGGTTCTGCAATAACCCGCTAGGCACCTGATGCTCAGCTTTAACCATCTGACACGTCTGACACTGTGATACGAATGTAGCAACATCTCTCTTCATTCCAGGCCAATGATAGTAGCGCTTCAGATCCCTATACATCTTAGTATTTCCCGGATGGATAGAAAAACGTGAGTGGTGTGCTTGCTGTAAAATCTCCTTCCTTAACAGCTTATCGTCTGGCACACAAACTCGGTTCCGGTACATGTACATTCCACTCGAAGCTGTATGGTATCCAATACTCTCACTCTCTATCTGCTTACACAAGGCCGCATCACTATCCTGAGCTTTGCGTATCCTCCACAATAAATCTGCCTGCTCTAAGGCCTCAAGACCAGTTGTCTCTCCCTCAACAGTAACTGCACACAGTCTGAGACTAGCAAGTGTCCCAGTAAGCTCCTGAACCTCCTTGGTTCCTGAAACATCGCTCCTCCGCCTGCTTAAGGCATCTGCCACCTGATTGACTTTACCCAAATGATAAGTGATATCCAAGTCTTAGTCTGCTAACAACTCCATCCACCTACGATGCCTCAAATTCAGGTATGCATGAGTAAATATATACTTCAAGCTCTGGTGGTCTGTGAGTATCTGCACCTTCTCTCCATACAAATACGACCTCCAAATTTTTAGCGCAAATACAACTGCTGCTAACTCCAAGTCGTGAGTAGGGTAATTAGCCTCGTGAGGTCTCAACTGGCGTGATGCATACGCAATGACCTGACCTTCCTGCATCAATACACATCCCAGACCAGTACCTGATGCGTCTGTATAAACCTCATATGGTATCCCTGGCCTAGGAAGTACCAAAACTGGTGTTTCCGTCAACTGCCGCTTCAACTCGGTGAAACTCCTCGAACAAGCTTCTGTCCAAACAAACTTGACGTCTTTGCCGGTTAATTGCGTCATCGGCTTTGCAGTACTGGCAAAACCCTTAACGAACTTCATGTAGTATCCTGCCAACCCCAAAAAGCTGCGGATCTCAGTAGCACTCTTAGGTGTAGGCCACTCTGATATCGCAGTAATCTTCTCTGGATCTACTGCAACTCCTGCCTCAGAAATCACGTGACCCAAAAATCCAATCTTCCTCTGCCAGAAACTACACTTACTCAGCTTAGCAAATAACTGATGCTCTCTGAGCTTACCCAACACAATCCGCAAATGCTCTGCATGCTCCTCTCTGCTCCGAGAATAGATCAAGATGTCATCAATGAAGACAATCACACACTTATCCAGATGCTCGCGAAACACATCATTCATGAGCTTCATGAACGCTGCAGGTGCGTTCGTCAACCCAAATGGCATCACCACAAACTCATAATGCCCATAACGCGTACGGAAAGCTGTCTTCCGCACATCCTCATCAGCTATAGCAATCTGGTGATACCCTGATGCCAAGTCAATCTTAGAGAACCATGAAGCTCCCTGCAACTGATCCAACAACTCATCGATACGCGGAAGCGGATACTTATTCTTTATGGTCACTTTGTTCAAGCCTCTGTAGTCGATACACAGCCTGAAACTCCCATCTTTCTTCTTCACAAACAATACTGGTGCTCCCCACGGTGAAGTACTCGGTCTGATAAAACCCTTATCTGATAGTTCCTCCAACTGCTTTTTCAACTCTGCCATCTCTGCTGGCGCTAAACGGTATGGAGCTCGTGAAACCGGTGCTGTCCCTGGCTCCAACTCAATCGTAAGTACATCTCCTCTAGCTGGCGGTGGCCCTTTCAAGGCCTCAAATACATCCTCATACTCCGCAACCACTGGAATAGTCTGCAGGTCGGCTGTCCATCCTCCTTAACCATAGAGATAGTGGCTAAGAATCCCTCAGCTCCTCTCTCCAATAGCTCCTCAGCGTGCAACATGGAGACTATAGAAATTCCCAGGTGTGTCTGAATACCCTGAAATGTAATCTTCCCATCTGAATTAGGAATATGAACTCTGGCTCTCGGACAATCCAACACTACTCGATGACGTGTCAGCCAGTCCATCCCAAGAATAACGTCATAATAATTCAGCTCCACCTCTGCTAAATCTCCACTAAAGTCAACCCCTCCAAGTAAGACCGGTACATCTCGATGAACTCCGACGGCTCCCAATCTCTCTACGCCAGCTGTCTGAATCTGTTTGGTTTTGGCTCGAAGACACCCGAAAAGGCCAAGACTTGACCAAACGTGGACTCACAAAACTGTGCGAAGCTCCCGTGTCAAATAAGTATGAGCTAGCTCACCTCCAACCGAAATCGATCCTACACAACATTTTTACTAACTACACAAGATACCACAAAATAAAATTCATAACTCAACCAAAATAGTAAAACACATACCAGCTATCGGCTCAGCTCCATCAGCATCTCCTAAAGCATAAACACGTGGAGCGATGGCTGGACGCTTGGCCGCAGGCCCCTTAGTCGGACAATACCTGGAGATATGACCCTGCTGTCCACAAGTAAAACAAGCCCCTGGTGCTACTGGTGGTGGTGGTGGTGGTGGTGGTAGTGCTGCTGCTGCTCTCGCTACTGGTGCTCCTGCTGGCGCTGCACCCTGGGCCCCAAGTGGCCTAACCGACAATTCCTGTGAAGGTGTCCAAACTTCCCACAACCATAGCACTGGAAGCCTGACTGATCCACTGGTCTCCTCTGTGGCTCTGGAGTCCTCCCCGGCTTAGACGAAGCTGCCTTGGAGAGTTTCTGCTCCTCGGTAATACATGACTCCTGCACAGCAGCCTTCTCTACCAAATCCTCCAAGGTAGTGTAAGTCACCACACTGCATCTGCCACGAAGATCAACTCGCATCCCATCTAAGAATCTCCTGATCAGATCCTCCTCATCCATATTATTACCAGCAAACCTACGAAGTCGACCGAATTCCCGCTCATACTCCCTGATAGTCCTAGTACCCTGTCTCAAATGCTCAAACTCATTCTTCTTCTGGTGTAAGGCTTCCCTCGAAAAATACTTCTTGTCGAATGCTTCAAGGAAAAACTCATATGTCGGCTCGACCAGATGTGTCAATCGCACTCCATCCCACCATACTGCCGCATCTCCACGCAAATGTAACACAGCGATATCAAGACAGAATTGTCGTGGACAATGGATAGTCTTCAGACATGTCATCAACCTATGTCTCCAATCATGGGCAACCGTGGGCTCTACAGTCCCCTCAAATTTCTCCAAATCCATGTACCTCAACTGCCCCAATACTCTAAGAAACGCCTCATTACACTCGGGAGCCTGCACTGGAAGAGGGGGTGGTGGTGGTGGGACCTGAAAAACCCCTGGAACCTGCTGATCGGGGGGTTGCTGAACCGGAATCTGTGGGTCCCTCTGAACCTGAACTGGGGCCGCCTGCTGCACGTGAATCTGCGGACCATGCTGCACCTGAACCTGAGGTGCACGTGGTTCCTGCTGAGCTGCAGCCAACTGTCGCGCAACCTCCTGAGCTGCTGCCTGGGCAGCTTGCCTAGCGGCCTCCTGGGCAACCTGCTGGACTGCCTCCTGAGCAGCCTGGCGAGCTGCATCCTGCACCATCTGCCTCAAAGCGTCCTGATCGACTGGCGGAACCGTATTCTGCGAAGCTGCTGGTGGCACATGCTCATCTCCAGCCTCTCGAGCAGCTCTGGCGGTCTGCGGACGACCAACTCTCCTCCGTGGTGGCATCTGAAAGGAAAAGCAAACAGTCAACTTCTGCTGAAACCAGATACCAACGATTGTTTCAGGAATAATACTGCGAGAAAGGTGCTATCTCTTTTTTTTAAAAATTCAAAATCTTTATAATATTTGAAAACTATCAAAATCCGATTAAAACCAGGTCCCATAAATCGCCATCCCGGGTCGGGGCCGGGACGGAACCCGCTCTGATACCAAATTGTGAAAACCCATATTTCGAAATAATAAAATAATAATAAAATAAATAATAATCTGAAATCTCATAAATAACTCAAAACACCATAAATCCAAAGATACATAAAACTGAAATCATATCGATAATAAATAAAACAGAAGTCTGAAAATAACACGAAGTAAATCAATCCAAAAGCACCAATCCAATAGGATCACTCCTGCTCGCCAGTCTCACCTGAAAGGGGGAAAAAGGAAGAGGGTGGGGGGTGAGTAACGGGGAAGTCACTCAGTGAGGTATGGGATGCTAGACCCGTAAACCACGGAATAAGTAAATAGAACTCCCACTATGGAAATTTAGCTCTAACATGAACAAACATAATGCCTAGAGCATCACACAAAACAAACAATGCGATGATAGCATATCGCTAGTCCATACACCCCGCATTTCCTCATAAGGATATACATACTCTGCGTCGCTAGTACAGTCTGTCTCTGTACCCCCGCCCATAACCAATCTGCGTCAGATGCAAACGTCTCTGCACCACGCATCACACAACAATCTCCGTCGATAGTCCGAACGTCTCCAAACCCCCGCCCCACCACATCTGCGTCGATAGCTCAGGCATCCCTTGAAACCCCGCCCACCACACATAGTCCCTTACTGAATATCTATATATATATATATATATATTTATATATTATATCATCAATTAACATCACACAATCCAATCACAGTTGAACCCTCTAGACCCCTCATACCGGTTTACATTGAATTAACTAACTATCAATCATGACTCAAACAGACTCAATTCAAACAGACGGACCATGCTTCGAAATCTAAACTACGATAGGAGGAATTCTACACAAGTACTGGATTTACGGAACAGACCCTCACCTTAGCATTATAGAAAAGTGGTATTTATGAACTCATGCTCCTCAACTGGACTCCAAATCTGAAATCAGGGCAAAAAATCGAGTCAGAACACCCTTCGAACGGTCAAAAACGGATAACCGGTGATCTTGTCAAAAGTTAACCCGCGGGTCAAAGGTCAACCCAGTCAACTCTGACCCAAGCCGGTTAACCCTTGACCAAATTGAAATCGAATTGAACCAATCGGTTTACCCTAACTGGATTCAATTTCAATTGGACCAAATTCAAATCAATTTCAAGCCGGTTTAATACTAACCAAAATCAATTTCCAATAACCAACCGGTTTAGCAAACCGAACAAAATCAATTTAACCCAGCCGGTTAACCCTGTCGCCGAGTTGACTCTCCAGGTTGACTCGGCCGTGTTGCTGAGTCATCGGCCAGTCACCGGCGACGGTCACTGACGATGGTCACCGGCGACGGTTGCTTACCGGAATCGGTGGTGGTGGCGGATGGCGGTGGCTGACGGCAGCGGAGGACGTCGGCGGGTGACAGCCAACATCGGCGTGTGGGATCCACGCGCGTGACGCACGGTGTGGGACGGTGGCGCGTGACGCACATGCGCGGACCGCCGTGGGAGAGTGGTGGCGCGTGCGGGCGCGTGGGAGGGAGGTTCCGGTTGTTCTTCAGGATCCGGATTCGTCTCTACGTCACGAACACGATGGTGGCCTTGGATTCGTTAAAAACAACACGGTTATAAAGTTATGAACGATTTTCTAAACGGGAATAACATACCACACGGCCACGATGGTTTTCAGAGGTTACCTTCAACGATTCCGGTGGTGAGGTGTCCGATCTCGACTTTGGCGACGGTGGCTGAGGCTGGTCGGGTTCAGATCTCCTTGACGGCACAAATTCTGCAGAGGTTCAACGCATTTAAGTTTTTCTGAATAAAATAGACTGCAGGGACCACTATTTATAATACTTACTTAGGGTTTCCAGCAGGTTAATGGGATTTGCTGGGCCCTAGGATTTGAGTCGTTACAGTACGTCTGCCTCGCGAGAGGAAGCTGTCGAGAGATGAATGAGTGTCGATCGATGGTGCAGCCTTTAGCGTCGATCGACGGTGATCCCAGAAGACATGCCCGACTTGTTTCAAGACCGACTAAGCCCAGAAGCCACAATTACCAGAATGCCCCTGCACAATTTAAAGCCATATTTAGGCATTTCTATGCCATTGTTTAGGCAACAATCTTTTCTTTTATTCATTTTTATAGGGTTAGGAGACAATGGAAGAACTCCTTTAGAGTCCTCCTGGAACTCCTTTGGTTTTATATTATATCTATTTTATTCATCTATAATTTTTGTGACAAATATCATGTTTGAGTAGATCTCTTGTTAGGTTTAGGGTTTATTAATGCTATTGATGGATTAGCCAAACAATAAAATTGCTATGGTGATTATTAGATCTATCAAGAGAATTTTTGTTTATTGCTTGTGTTCTAGAGTAGCTAACTAGAACTCTGTCATAGGATAGCTAGGCGCAAGCGAGAGCATGGTCTACTACCAGAATTAATCATGTTGAGCTAGGTTGCTAGAAAAAAACGAGAATTTATTTAGTTAATTTATTGAATTAGGTCATAAAGCTTGATTCAAAAGACCATTGATCGACGCAGGATCATTGCCATCGATCGACGGTCATTCCGTGTCAACAAGCGAGAGCTGAGACATCAGACTTAGTCAATAGATTAGACTTAGTCAATAGATTAGACAAACGAGAATTGATTTAGTTAATTTATTGAATTAGGTCATAAAGCTTGATTCAAGAGACCATTGATTGACGCAGGATCATTGCCATCTATCGACGGTTATTTCGTGTCAACAAGCGAGAGCTGAGACATCAGACTTAGTCAATAGATTAGACTCGCAGCAAGAGCTGGTTGTCTTTTACAATAGATATCGAGTTCTATGATTAATACCCTTAGCTTCTATCCTCTATAATCCACTTGCCTGAAACCTTAGATCTAGCTATTTATTATTATTGTTGACTTACCAATCAATCAATTATCTTCTATTGTTTATTTACTGATTATTAATCTATCTTCCTAGCTTAATCGCGATAATATTGAGTTTATTGTGTGCCAATGCACCATGTAGATTCGATCCCTAAATACTACAATTTGACCTCCTTTGGCAAGAGTAGTTCGTAGGGTTAATTTGATAGAGTTTGCATTGAAATACATAAAAACTCTCTAATCAATGACGTATGATCTTGTACTTTTCCTTTATCATGGACGACCATGCTCCTCTTACACACGCCATTATCAATTCTTATCATGTACTTCAAGTAAATAGAATATCCATCCATGGGTCGCACTTCTCTTCCCTTGAACTCCCATGAAACTGTCTCTCCACACACATTCACCCTTAAGGCTGCCTTGGCCATGGAGAGTGAAATCCGGCCTTCTCTCCTATCCTCTGACCATTTTTCATGTGTTATAAAGGCTCTGGAAAAAGCCTAGGGTGACTTCACAATTATCAAAACCCATCAATGGGTCATTCATAACTTCCACCTATGATACCACAATACAGTCTCCTTCTGACTTTCATGCGTCGTATGGCACTCTCAGATTGTGAAACGACCATATATCCTTTCTCTGGGATATTTATGTATGTATTCCAGGTGTAGGAGGAAGCCATAGCATGCCTTGCAAACCAATAGAATTGCCATATATTACTATAGGAGAATGAGCAGTTTCTTTCTTAAGGGTTGCACCCGTTCAGGCTAAATTTCGGCCATTATTTTAATCAATGGTCCAGAGCGCACCCCTTGGGCCTTGCAGTTACCAGACGCCCCAGACCTTTCAACCACCCACCTAGTGTGTTAGACCATCCAGATCGGTCAGTATCCAACCAGATTGGTCAGCTAGTTGAGCTGCTTGCCAGCATGGCCAGCTAGCCACTACATGAATAAGGGTTTTAATA
>CAJHQP010010730.1:0-17611 GCA_905132765.1 Moricandia arvensis
CTATCGAACCTGGTCCACTCTCCTAGTTGAGTAGGATATTGGTTTGATAACACATTTGGAAAACGTGCCATACCATTCTCCAAAGTGTCACACTTCCATGAACTTCCCATATCATTCACAAGAGTGTTTATAATATACCTCAAGCCCCATCACACTAAGATACATAACATATGCTCACTTGTTTTGGAATGGCCCCCAAGGAATAACACTTAACCTCAGTAGAGTGCTGCACGTTTATTTCAACCTAAGCCACTCTCTGGTCCATGTTACCTTCCTTGTCCAGGTCGTCCATACAAAGCTCTTGCATTGCGTCCCTTCTTTCAATCCGTCTATTACTTCTAAATAACTAGATCGACCAACCTTTTTGTTTCAGGATCTTGCCCTTGGAGATCATATCATGACTAAGACGGTTCACCTTAGAACTTTCCCGTTCACAAGCACGAAACTCAATCTTGCCTCAACTCTCACTTGGCTCACCGCAGCTAAGGTTCCAAGTCATCTTGGTTTTCAGAAATAATATCGGTTTGGAACTCAACAACTTTGAGCACTGTCCTTAATAGGATCAAGCATGCTCTGATACCAACTTGTAAGACCCGATCCGCCTTCCAGGCCGTGGTCAAGCCTCACGTCGCTCGGTCCTCTTCCGGACCGAACCTCTAATTTTTTTCACCATTTATCTATATTATCGCCCATAGGTGAGGGCTAACTTACATCTTAGCTCAAGACTACCTTAGTCATTCCCTAGCATAGATCATTTCAACTCATACACAGCGGATTATACTATATTAACCATTGGTCTAAATCCAAATTAACACTTGTCCAATCTAATCGTCTATGCCTTGGTTAGTTCACTTAACTACCTTACAGCTTATAGATCGATCCTTGCATGGTGCAAGTCATACAATTCTGAGGTTCCATTCCCCTAAACCGTTCTACCAGCATCCTAGCAAGATACTACTTTATCCAAGTATTTGCTAAGTCATACCTTGGCCACATCCACGGAGCTTGTTAACTCATCGGTCCAGCTGAATTGTTTAGCTCATCCTCCTAACTGACTTAGCTAGCTCATCCAGCTCATAGAGCCGACTCACCTCAGCTATCTAGAACCGAGCTAAGGCCAGCTGACTCAGCTTGTTTAACTAGCTCATCCAGCTAGCTAAGCTGAACCACTTCACCTGAGGTTCCATCTACTCTCTTCCAGCTGATAGAGCTACAAGTTAGCTGCGCCCAGCTCCCAGCCAACTCGTCCAACTCTCTTATACCTGCATAAACATCTCCCCTTGGGTACTTAGTCATTCAACCAACCATCCCCACTGACCAAGTAACCTTTGGGAAGTCTTCAATGGTAAATGACATGCATATGGCTCTTCTCAGCTCATGCATCATCCTTATGCTTTGTAGAATATGATACCAAGTCCCTCTCGTGGACTAACAATACTCATCAGATCCTAAGTCAATCAACCAACCACCCCACATGACTCAGACCTGATGAGTCTTCACACATACCTCACCGGCCATGGAACCATGTCCCATTGAACCCGATCAGTCCTGCTCTTACAACCGATGCATCCTTGATCAATCAGATCAGACACCTGGATCCATCATCTATGGATCAGGTCGTCCATCCTTGCCAAGATCAGATAACACACGGCTTTCCTTGATTAACCACACCAGCTCAATGCTTGTGTCGGTCCTTAAAATGAATCTCTGGCCCAAAAATGGCATCCTTCAAACCTGCTCCAAAAACTAATTAAAATTCATGATAATTCATGATAAATCACCAGTAAGAGATTCCCATACTTGGAATCGATCAAATCCAATTGGATCATATGAGAACCGTTCATGGGCAGTCCCCATGAACCATGTTCATGTTTGGTGTTACTTAGAACATTACCTTGACCCTTTACCAAGCCAATTCCGAGACTAAACCACTATGTTCCTCATGTCAATATGGAGTATAAAATGAATGTGTAAAGTAATTTAAACAGACAAGGAAGAGATAGGATATAACCATTACAAACCACCCCAAAATCATGATCAAACTGATCCATGATCTTGGCTCATTGTTCTATTGTCATACCCTTTACCTTGAACGTGTGTCCTGGAGTCTTAAAGCCCCTTTCCAATTATTTATCCTTGCCTCTGAAATCCATTCCATTCAGCCTTGCCTTTCCCAAATCAAACTTAACCTTGTTGTTGCTTAATCCCCACCTTATACACCTATAAGGCTGCCTTGGCCTTTGAGAGTGAACTCTGATCATTTCTCTTCTTACCTGGCCATTTGCGTGTATTATATGATTGTAGATGAAGCCTAGGACATGATATTCAATGATCAAACTCCATCAAAGGTCGTTCATAACTTCCCTTCCATGAAACTCCCATGAAACTGTTTTTTACACTGCATTGCCTTCAAGGCTGTTCATGTCATTGAGAGTGAAGTCCGGCCTTCCCCCTTCTCTCCTGGATATTTGCGTGTGTTACCAAGACACATAGGAAGCCTGGGATGTTTTAATCCATGATTAAACTCCACCCAAGGGTCGTGCATTACTTCCCACTTCAGTACCCATGAAACTGCCTTTTTACACACATCTGCCTTCAAGGCTGTTTCAACCATTGGAAATGCATTCCGGCCCTCCATATCCTCTCCTGGCTATTTTTGTGTATTTAATGGATGTAGAGGAAGCCTAGAGAATTCCAAACATTAATCAAAACTTATCATATGGTCGTCCTCAACTCCTTTCTTCATTGCCCTCCAAAACTGCCTCTTTGTTGCCTTTGAATGCATCTCTGTCTTGCTGGATGATTGAGTCCGACCATCTCTCTTTTTTTCTCTGTTTTTATTTGTGTTTCAGTGTTTAAGAAGAATCCCTGGCGTTCCAGCAAAGTCAAGGACTTGCCTTCCTTATATAGAATAAGGGGTGGTTACTTCTTAACCATTGCATCCCTTCGGTATCAATTCTGGCCATTGATTTAATCAATGGTCCAGATCACACCCATTCGCCTATGGAAGTTACCAGACGTCCCTGACATGCCTAACTGCCCCTAGACACTTCACACACATTCCCAGGCTGTTTTCCCAATCCCCTGGTCCAATCCCAAGTGCCGACCGGTTCACAGCCATCATTGACCCACCAACCGGCCCGGCAACTGCCCGGACCCGACCCAATGGTCCGAGCTTCCAACACTTCGTCTAGCTTAGTTGAGCTGATACCCATCTGATATAGCTGAGTGAGCTAGTCCATCCAGCTCAGGGAGCTTACACACTCTACTTGAGCTCCAAGTGAGCTCCGTCAAGCTGGTTGAGCTTCTTGGTCACATCACCCAGCTGTGATACACTTCGTACAGCTTGATATCTTCATCTTATTCAATCCTTCTAAGTCCCTTGGTCTATTTCCAGACCTAGACTTAGTTTTCCCATCATCCATTCTTATCATTCACTTCATCGAGCTTCACTTAGGTGATCGAGCTTCCCTCGGACCTCGTCCAGCTACCAGATCGCTTGTCTAGCTTCTTTGAGCATTCCTCTTCCTTATTTTGGCTAAGTCTCAACTCCTTGATGACTTTAACCACGTTTTGGTCTATGATACGCTATCTTTAGATCACATGACCTGACTGGTGTGTCTCCTTGCACCATGGTCTGTCCCGGTGATCTTACCCAGGATCGGGGACATGACAGAGCCTGAATGAGCATCCAAACCAGGAGCACACCACCCCAACAGCTGCGCTTAAATCACTGGTCCACCTCCATGTCTTCAGCTTCAAGTACCCATGGATCACCGGCCTTCCTCATGACTTTGGTGGTGACCTTCTTCTTCTTGTGTGCCTTGAACCAGAAGCTCAACAACCTTCATGGCCTGCTCTTCTTATAACCGGCTACTACACCAAGAATCTTCGCATTGCTCCACACAATGGACCAAGTCTTCCTTTTGTCTTGGATAGGTACTGAACAAAACACACTCCTTGTGAACCTGAAACAATACTCAAACTCCAAACAAGATAAGACACTTGCATTGGGATCAAACCTTGACTAATCATCAAGTGTTATCACCAATGTCACAAGCTTTGCACTTAGACAGTATCTCATTGTGTTAAGATCCATCAAATGCAAGCTTACCATTCTCTAACTGCTATGGATGAACTGATCAGGAACAATCACAAGCAATTAGGCAAACAAATCCTGCCTTAAACGACCCTTAGACTCAAGTCTATGTGTCTCAACCTTAAGGCAGTAACAATGACAAACGAATGCAACAGCCTTAACCTATTCTTTCCATGAATGCAATCCGGATTAGATACAACTATCTATCATCCTAGCAAGACATCCATTAAGAACATAGACTAAGCAACATTATCATTCCAAATACCAGACCCAATGCATTATTTTAATCAGTTTCTATTCATGTATGCAAGCAGATTCAGAACATACTATCTAATATCATGACAAGTATCATTTAGTAATGGAGCAAGCATTTTAACAATTCAAACAACCAAAACGAGTCTCTTTAAACACGGCCTGGAACAGATTCTAAACTTTTTACATCTAGCAATCTTTAAACACATTCTCAGGTCTCAACACATCACACACACACATTTTCAGTTCATAAAGGATCAAGCTTTAATCAAGGGAAAGAAGTTTCCTTACAATAAAGGAACTAGTGTTAGTTCCTTGAACCTCCTTTGATACATGGACTGGACAAGAGCTATTGGTGTCGGCCCCAACATCTCCTTCCTCCATGGACCTTCTCCTTGGACTCTCCATGTCAAAGACCCCACCTTTCTTCATACTTGAGTCGCCTCCATCAGTAACAAGGTGAAAGCTTTCACCTTTCTTCGTGATCTTTGAATAGGAACCCGCCTGGACTGTTTTGATGAAGAGGGGAGCAAGTCATCTCCAAAACTTCTAGATCCAAGGCTCTTCTTTCTTCTGGACGGGTATGAGAGAGTATGGGTCTTCAATAATACTTTCTAGGCTGTGGATGAAAACCTTCTTGTAGAGGTTGAACCGGCTGGAAAGGAAGTGTCTTTTGGGTTTGAATGGCCATGAGAGTGAGCTTTGATCTTCAGAGGATGAAGGAACCAAATTCTGATGAACCTGGCTCTGATACCATGTTCGATATTCAGAGTATGAGGTCGTGTGTGTTAAGAACAGGATGAACAATCCCCTTTTGGGCAAGAGAGAACAAGAAATGGTGAAGAGAGTGGATCTGGTTCACTTAGTGTTTACTTGAACCAGAAACAGAGATTTGGAGAAACTTAGAGAGAGATTTGAGAGATTAAGAAAGGGATAGATTAAGAGAGAGACTTATTCAAGAACACTAAGCTTTATGAAGTGGAGAGGGGAAATCCCCCTTACTCCCTTAAGGTTTACAATCGCCCAAGAGGGTCTTTAAATAGATAAATGAGTGCTCGATACAAGTCTAAACCTAAAGGAGGAAAGCATGTGGAGTCAACAAAAGCAAGGGCGCCACTTTTAAATTACGTGGTCCAGAACCTTCACAGGCTTGGACAGGCTGTCCATAGCTGGTTTTGTGGACTGAATATGTGGACAGCTTCTTCCTTGGAGAGTATATGGCTGAGATTGAGTCAGGGCGTGGACAGGCTGTAAAGGTAACTTCCCAGCAGCTTCCTTGGCTCTTCCTTGATGGAATATGCCTTTGGCATCTCCCCAAGATAAGACCAACTCGCCATAATATCTTTAGACCTTATCCACTTCTTCTTGGTTGATTCCGGGAAGGTTCTTGTACGGATTGGTCGATGTACGGACCAAACGTCCATACACATCCATACACATCAACCCACACTTTGCACATTTCCCATTTTCTTTCATAGGTCAAACCACAAAGTTTTTTGGGTGGCCCATGTCCGTACGGTCCGTACAGTCCGAACGACCGTTCATACATGTCGCCCTAACTTTGCACATCTGACCCAAATGCTCCCAAACTCTCCCAAACTTCTCCAATGCCTTCTCCCTTCAATATAAACTCTTATTAGACCTTGTTCCAGCATTGCATAAGCTTCAGGATGCTCCTTAAGTCTTTCCAGACCTTCTTAGGAGTTTAACCCGAACTTTGCACATAACCTTAGTGACATTTCATCACTTCAGATTAATATCCTGGAGTTAAGACATAGCACAAGCAACCAAATACCCGAAGGTGATCTATAGATGGTCAATGGTTGTTTAATACCTCATGTGGAGACTGGTCTTGCAGAAGCTTGGTAGGGATTTTATTGATCAAGTAGCAAGCTGTCATCACAGCATTTCCCCAAAATCTCTTAGGTACATTGGTATGGAACATCATACTTCTGGCCACCTCAATAAGATGTCTATATTGACAAAGGAAATAAATAGATAAGGAGAAGAGAGGATCTGGAATCACTTGAAGAAGAAGCAACAAATCCGAGCAGACATGGAATGCAAGTATGTCCGTACAACACTTGCCTCCCAAGTCACCCAAGCTTAACCTAACGTGTCTTCAGAGTCAAGGCAAGTTTAAACTTACCTTGGTCGACATCAGAAAGAGGAGAAAACCGTTGAGATATTATGGGAACAAGAGGAATGAATAAAATAAGGAGAAGGCATATGTTCTACTTTTGCTCTCTACTCCAGCTGTGAGGACAAGTCACTTTTAGTGCCTTGAGCAGAACACAGCAGAACATTTTTTTATTATTTCTCTTGTTTCTGTCTTAGGAATCTTGCCTTTTTATATTTGTATCCTAACACTTATCTAATCAAGGAAAAGAGTTCCTTCTCTCTCTTTCTCTCTTGCATACGAAATTCACTCTCTCTCTCTCTCTTGGATTCAAACTCATCTTTCTCTCTGTTCTTGAGCCTTTTTGATGCAACCCTGATCAGCTATGCAACCTTGGACGAGCTGAAACCAGCTGATGACACTGAGGACAAGCTGAAACCAACTAAGGAGAATGAAGTTGAGCTGAAACCAGCTGAAGTTACTAAGGTTGAGCTGAACCAGCTGGATGAGTTGAGTGACTTAGCGTTGGACGAGCTGGATGAGAGTGACACAGAATCAGGAGCTGGAAATGAGCTGATTGATAGTGACACTGAACAAGGAACTGGAAAGGAGCTGAGTGAGAGTGACACTGATCCAGGAGCTAGAAGAGAGGCTTCTCGGCCCAAACTTGTTGCTGATTCTGATCTGCCTTTCTCATCGCAAAAGAAGTTCAAAACAAAGTTAAAGATCCATTATCACTTTCTGATGGGCCAGACACAAAATTCAAGTCCAAGAACCCATCTGAAGCTGTTTTGGATCAAGTGGCCCAAGAAGAAGTGTTTCAGCCCATGGGAAGTTCATAGCAAATTCATATTGGGTTTGTTTCAAGCCAAATTCGACCAGCCCTTTGTCCAGTCCATTTCAAGCCTATTCTCAACAAGAATACCAAGAGGGAGTAAGCAATATGTCTTGGTCGTGGCATGCCAAAAGTCATTCCACAAATACACTTATTCTGGTCCAGAGTCAAGTCTACATTCCTAGTTTCTAAATTTCTTAATTTCTACATTTTGTCTTTTCATTTCTACACTTTGTCTCTTCATTTCTACATGGTTGTAACCTATATAAGTGTAAGGTCGACCATGAATAAAATCACACCTTTTTATCCAAAAACTACTTCTGAAACTGTGAATCCTTTGTTCATCTTTGAACACTTATTGCTAAAGAGTTCATTCTATGCAAGCAAAACCTATCTTTGATCGAAAACATAGTTCATTCTCTTGATCAAGAACAAATCTACACAAGTGTTGATCAATCCACAGATTCTCACTGAAGTTCATCAACCATTTCGACTTCTATCCATCAGATCCATCATCATTCATCATCCAAACCATCAGATCAACCTTCAAAAGTATCAGGGACAAAAGGATCTCGTCCGAAGGGATCCATCAAGTGGTATGCAGATTTGAAGGTTCTTGATCTTTGGTTTGATTCTGACTTTTCACATTCTTTCTGTTTTGGGGGTTTTTGATCATTTGATCTTTGTTCTCTTTATCAAACACTCTTTTCTGTCTATCTGTTGTATCTGCAAGAGGGCCAACCAGATTATCAAAAAAAAAGAAAAAAACAAAAATCAAAAGAAAAAAAAAACCATAGAAAAGTTGAAGAGAAATCCAACTTGGCTGAGGAGAAATCCAGCCTGGCTGAGGAGAAATCCAAACCTGGTGGGAAAGCCTCTTGCAAACAAAAATTTTGCAATCTTTCTATCTTTTTCTTCTGTTTTGGGATTGGGGTTTGTTCTCTTAAGGCTTGATCTTTGTTTGTTGCTGAGCTACTGGATTCACAGAGAAAGCTCATAGATAACACTTGAGAGAAACAGTGAGAGAAGTAAGGCTTCAGCTATCTGTTATTGTGCTAATTTTTCTTGTTGAGTTTCTTAACAGGAAACCATGTCTGGAGGAAGCATTGGCATAAGGAGATGTCCTGAAAAGGAATTAGATTGTAACCAATTCAACTCTGCAACAAAAGCAGCCTTGGGGAGAAGGGAAAAATCTATGAGAAAAAGAGATTCTTATACTATTGATGTTTCTGGTTATGAGCAGGAAAGGATACAATCTAGGAGATCATTTGAAAGGCTTAACAGGAGGAGCACACATCATGATCAATTTAGTTCTTCCACAAAGAGTTTGCTGGAAAAAGACAGAATTTGATAAGAAAAGAAAAATTGGTTTTTAACTATTCTGATTTTGTGCAGGAAAAGGCACGACCAGTGAGGCAAGAGGAACTAACTAGGAGGAGCAGAGAACGTCCTAGAAATGCCAGAGAAAAGACAAGAGCTTTCTATGGTCGTGATCCCATAAAGAAAGTCTCAGTCACATAAGCAAAGAAGGCCAGACCCACGTCCTCTCTCAAGAGTCAGTGAGCCACTCTGTTCTAATAAGGAATCAGCTATCCAAAAGCTAAAAACAAAGCCATCTAAGGTAAGTAAAGTGTAAGTTTTCAGAGAACAAGTGTTGAGTGATAATGAACGAGAATGGAGATGAAGTGGATGAGACTTGATGATAAAGGAACGAGATTGATGAGAGAGGGAGAGAGAGAGAGATTCGTGAGAGATTAGAGAGTTTATGAGAGTATATGAGAGATTATAAGACTAAGTAACCAGAGAATAGAGAGAATATAGACTAAGAGATTGTGAAGGAGAGAAAATCTCAGCTTATTCATTAACCATCGACATACAAGAGTTTAAATAGATAAATGAGCTAGTCTAGGGTTTACAAAATATCAGAGCAAGCATGTGGAGTCAAGGGAAGGTTTGAAATGAGTGGAGCAGGAGCTATACACGCTTGGAGACAGCCTGGCTGGTCAAGAGTGTAACTTGGCCTAGAATCGGCCACCAAGGCCTATGCATCTATCCAGTGATCAGTCCAGGTTCAGCCTCCTTCCTTTTCAGCCTGGATAGGGAAGAACCTTATCCACAAACGGTCAACACAAGCAGCATCTCGCAGATGCCTTCCTAGATGCCATTCTGATCCCATCTTCTTCTCCAAACCATCCGAGACCCTTTCTTCACCATTGAAGCTTCTCTGTGACTTGGGATGCAAGGTAAGCCATGGGGTTGAACGGATTTAGGGTTTGGTCCGTACAACTTGACCCGGTTTTTGCACAAACCTAAAATGTCTTCAAATGGTCGAGAAATAAGTTTCCCGGGTCGGCTCGTCCGTACAGGCCGTACAGTCCGTACGGCCGTACGGTACGGACCACCCTATTTTTGCACCTCAAGCATTTGCTCCCAAATTGCACCCAAGCCTTCTTCCTTCATAGTAAACCCCTCCTGAACCTTGTTCTAGCTCTGCATAAGCTTCTGGACCCTCCTTAGACCTTGATCAGTCTCTAAGTGGGTTTTTCCCAAGCTTTGCACATTAACCTTTAGTGAGATGGTTTTTCACTTCAGGTTAACACTCCCCCTCAAGCTTGACTCTATAGATCCTGAGTCGAGCTTGGAACCCTGAAGTCCCTCCTCGTTAAAACCTTACCAAAGAAAACCCTCCTTAGGGATAAAACCTTGGCAAGGAAAGAGTAAGTTCTTTCAAGGCCTAGGGATTGACCATTGAGCCTTTGTGCCTTAAAACCAGTTTGGTTGGACACAAAGGACTCTGGATCATGGCCTAAACTCGTGCAGCCAACAACCCAAGGCTTGCACACTCATAGAACTTGGCTTGACCTCTTCATAGACCCGGTTTGGGTCTCCCCCTCTCAACTGACTTCAAGGCCACCTTAGAGAAGCTAGGAATTGACCATGATCATCTTCTGTGAGGCTCAAGCACTGGTAATGGTACCTGATACATTATCCCAAAGGTGCATCAGTACTTATCAAGATTAGGCAAGGCTCAAAGTTTAAACAAAACCAGAGATTCTAGCAACTTAGACAATCTTCTAAATGAAGCAAGATATCAAAGATGGTTTCAACTAAGGCTCAAGCACTATAACTTATTTCATTTAACAATCAGAACCAATCTATTCAAGCATTTTAAGAACCATAGAAAATGATGAATGACTTGTAATAGATTGAGTTCAAGTTACTTCCCTTTTTGTTTAGATGAGGAGTGACTGCTCTTTGTCACTTGAATTCCTCACACTTGGCCGGTTGCAACCTCTTCATGGCAACACCAACTTGATGGGAGGTGTGTGGAGCTTTCAGCTTCAGTTTTCAATCACCTCACCATAGAGGCCGCATTGAACTGAGCTTTCATAGACACACAACCAAGGCTGCTCTGAACAGCCTCTTTGCATAGACACGCCACTGCCTAGACCCGGTTTGGTGATCCTTTGTTGAAGTCCTTGCACGGCTTGATATTGGACAATGGATCATGTACATTTAGACTCCACCTCAAGCTTAACTCCGAGACTATGGAAGGAGCTAAGCTTGTGAGATTAGTGTATTCAGTTCCATGGTCTTAAGGAACCATCAGTCTTTACAAGACTTGATGTCCTAACCCTTGTGAGTTTTGGCTCTCTTCCTTATACCAGGAACAACTGGTGTTTGAATCACCTTAAGAGCCCTCACAAGGTAGTATCTCATTTGTATGATAACCCACTCTACACTTCTTGTAGACTTTGGAACTGACACGTCCATGTGGTATCATACAATGGAATCATCCTCTCATTGCATAATCAATCACACTACACTTCCTGTAGTTTGTGGACTGACTCGTCCAGTGATGATATGCATTGGCAAAAGACCATTCTCTTGTCACCTTGGTTTGATTTGTCACTGTATCCTGAGTACCTGACATCACCACAACTCAATGCAAAGATTAGATCATCCCATTGGGACCAAACCAAGATCACACATCCGGTTTGATCACCAATGCCTCAACAAGCTATGATCTTGAAACAAGCTAATCACAAGAACAAGATCAAGCATTTTTCAATCTCTAAAGTGCAATGTATGCTTTCAACAATACACTGACACTTTAGGCTTTTAATTTCATGCAACAATAGATGCAACAACTTAAGCCATACTATATGAATGCAATAGGTTCAATCCGAGAGTTACAAGAGACTATGCACACCAGTTCCAATCAAAACCAATGATGCGAGCAACCTAGACAGCTTCTAAATGATGCAAGCATACACTGATGGATTAAACAAAGGAATTGGAACCAGTATGCAACCGGATTGAACTTAGACAGAATGAGATATGCTTATGCAAAACAGATTATCAAAACCATGAATCAAGAGCTTAGACAACTTCTAAATGCTCCAAGATAACCATGATGGATAAGCTATGACACAAGCGATCAGGAACACACTACAATGCAATAAACAAGCCAGGAGATCCTGGGACACAAACACCACTCAATGCACAACTAAACAAAGACACAAGCTCTTATTAAGGGTTTAGGAGGTCTGCTTACAACCCAAGGAATCTGAGCTGATTCCTTGAACCTCCATGGACACGGCTCATCTGAACTTGGCAGGTTTGAGATGTGGGTTAAGCACCCAACACCTCTCCTTGGTGTGTCCATCCCTCTTGCAATGCTCGCACTTGAGACCCCTTCTGTCCTCCCTCTTGTAAGCCGCCTTGTTGGACTGAGGATCTGCTTCAGCTTGTGAGGCAAGGAGAGGACTTTCCTTTGCTTCAAACAACCCGTGTGAACCCTCCTCCTTTTGGACTTGGGAACACACCTCTTCAAGCGTGGGAAGCTTCTCAGACCTTAGGATATGCTTGATAAGGTCATTGAAGGAAGGACTGAGGGTTAAGAGCAGACCAAACACCTTGTCTTGCTCCCTTCTTTCATTCAACACCTCTGGATCAATGGATTGAGGTCTCAGCATCTCTAGTTCAGACCAAAGGGCTCTGAACTTTCCCAGATGAACTGTGAACTCCTCATTCTCTTGGGAAAGGTTGTTGATGGTTCTCTTGATTTCAAAGACTCGGCTGAGGTTAGAGATGTTACCATAGATCTTGTTTAAGGTTTCCCAAAGCTCCTTAGCACTCTCACAGTATGAGTAGGCTTCAAGGATAGATCTTTCTAAGGAGCTTTGGAGAAAGGTTAAGACCAGGCAGTCATCTTGTTGCCACTTCTCTTTCGAGACAGTAAGAGAGCCAGTATCACCACTGGATGAACTCTCTTGAGAGGCGACAGCTTTGGAGGAGTTTGGAGCACCTGAGATGCAATGGCTCCATAACCCCTTTCCACCAAGGGCTGTTTTCACCAGGCGTGACCAGAGAAGTAGTTGCGTGTAGATTTTCAGAGTATGACTCGTGCGCTGCTGTGAAGAACAAGCACCAATGAACCAAACCCTTAGACAGAGACGGAACACCGAACATGTTGAAGAGTGATCTGCGTTCACTTAGTGTTTACTTGAACCAGAAACAAAGATTAGGAGAGTTTAGAGAGATTAGAGAGATTAAGAAAGAGATAGATTAAGAGAGACTGATTCAAGAACACTAAGCTTTTGTTTGTAGAAGTGGAGAGGGGAAATCCCCCTTCCTCCGTTAAGGGTTACAAATCGCCAACTAGAGTATTCTATAGGCTTTACAGGTTTCTGGACCCTAAACCTAAATCTAATGGCTGAGATAACACTTGAGAATGAATGGCTAGGATGGCTGGCGAGTTTGAATCTGGTCAAGGGAAGGAAGGCTTGTGATTGGCTGTCCAAAGGCTCCTATGAATCTGGCTGGTTCTTTGGCTAGATACATAGTCTCTTTTGCTCTTCCTTTCCAGCAAGTATACAGCCAGAACCAGCCTGTCATCGCCCCTTATCTTCTTTTATCCACAAAGCATCTTCTTGGTATCTCCTTGATGCCATTTTGATTCCTCTTGATCAGAACCACTTGGTTTAAGTCCCGGACTTTGCACGGACCACCAGGGAGTGTACGGACAGGTTATGGTCCGTACACTTTTGCCCTATTTTTGCACAAAGCCTAAACACTTCAAATGGTCGAGTATCAAAGTTCTGGTTCGACATTGGTCCGTACGGATCCGTACAGTCCGTACAAGTCCGTACAGGTCCGTACAGAATCCGTACGGGTCGCCCTATTTTTGCACACTCGACCATTTGATCCCAAATGGTTCCTAAAGTCCTCCTGGACTTGTTCTCAGTTTACATTAGCTTCAGGACCCTTCTTGACACCTTTAAACACTTCCAAAGCCTTCTTAGACAATCTCCGGAGGTATTGCCCTATTTTTGCACATTCCACCATTTGATCCCAAATGGTTCCTAAAGTCCCTCATGGACTTGTCCTCACTTTACACTAGCTTCAGGAAACTTCTTGAAACCTTTAAACACTCCTAAAGCTTTCTCAGACAATCTCCGGAGGTCTTGCCCTATTTTTGCACAGACCCAAACTTCACCCAAACTCATCCTTTTACTCCATTTCATCTCTTCAAGTTAATACTCCCCCTCAAGCTTGACTCTAGTGATCCTAAGTCAAGCTTGGAACCTTGAAGAGTCTCCCTCATTAAAAACCTTATCAAAGAAAACCCTTTTTGATATAAAACCTTGATAAGAAAAGAGTAAGATCTCCAAGGCCTAGGGATTGGCCAGTGAGTTCTTTGTGTCTCAACCAGTGTGGTGGACACAAAGAACTCTGGATCATGGCCCTCACTGTGGTGCAAGTCTGGACCGACTCTCATTGCACACCACTAACTCTTCTTGAGCTCATCTAGCTCTCTCCACACTGATCTTGGTCTCTCCCCCTTTCACCCAACCTCTTGTTGGGTTTAAGTGCTCGATTACGAGATACTAACTCAGTCTTGGTTGCTTCTTCTTCTTGAACAACCACCAAGGACTCTCACTTCACAGATCATTGAAGCTTCTCAATACTCCCCCTCAAGCCTTGACCATGTGGAACAAGTCAAGCTTGGAAGGATTGCTTCATGATCTTGATCACACACTACCACTGTCCACTCCTTTCTGATCTTGCCACCGTTTGAATGGAATGCTGGAAGATACCTCAGCTAACTCTTCAACCACCTCACTTCAGAAGCCGCATTGTAGAGTCACCTTCTTCTTCACACAGCCAAGAGTGCTCTGACCACTCTCTTGTCTAGACTCGCCAATGTCTAAACCCGGATGCTCCATCTTCTATTCCTAGTGCAATGGTGAGGAGGAACCAGGTCCTTGAACTTAGATCATCAGGTAGCTCACTCAAGTCCCCACCTCAAGCTTGAATTGAGTTTAGGTTCAAGCTTGAAAGTGAGCCTGAATAAGCATCCAAACCAGGAGCACACCACCCCAACAGCTGCGCTTAAATCACAGGTCCACCTTCATGTCTTCAGCTTCAAGTACCCTCAGGTCACCGCCTCCTCAAGCTTCAGTGATGACCTTGCCTTGTGCATCTTCACGAACCAGAGAACATCACTCCCAACAGCTGCGTCTATAGACTACTGGCTTCATGCACAAGCACAACAACTCTCCACTGCCTCAGCAATGGGCAAGTCTTTCCTCTTTGTTCCGCATTGATGCTGAACAAGGACACTCCTTGTGAACCTGAAACAACACTCAAACTCCAAACAAGATAGACACACTTGCATTGGGATCAAACCCTTGACTAATCATCAAGTTTGATCACCAATGTCACAAGCATTGCCCTTAGACAGTATCTCATTGTCAATAAGATCCATCTAATGCAAACTTACCACTCTCTAAATGCAATGGATGAACTGATCAGGAACACTCACAAAGCAATTAGGCAATAAACTCCTGCTTAAACGACCCTTAGATTCAAGTCTAGGTGTCTCAACCTTAAGGCAGTACAATGATAAACGAATGCCAACAGTCTTAACCTATTCTATTCATGAAGCAAGCCGGATTAGACACACAATCTATCATCCTAGCAAGACAACCATTTAGAACAGAAACTAAGCAACATTATCATTTCCAAATACCAGACCCAATGCTTTACTTTCAATCAGTTCTATTCATGTATGCAAGCAGATTCAGAACATACTATCTAAATATCATGGCAAGCATCATTAAGCAAACTGGAGCAAGCATTTCAATAACTCAAACAACCAACACGAGTCTCTCTTCAATAACAACCTGGAACAGATTCTAAACATCTCACATCATATGCAATCTCTTTAAACACATTCCTCAGGGCTTCAACCACATACACACACACACACATTTCAGTTCATATAGTTCACTAAAGGATCAAGCTTTAATCAAGGGAAAGAGCGTTTCCTTACAGTCAAGGAACTAGTGTTAGTTCCTTGAACCACCAGTGATACATGGACTGCGACAGAGCTATTGCTGTCGACCCCCAACATCTCCTTCCTCCATGGACCTTTCCCCTTGGACTCTCCATGTCAAAGATCCACCTTTCTTCATACTTGAGTCGCCTCCATCAGTAACATAGGTGAAAGCTTTCACTTTTCTTCCTGATCTTTGAATAGGAACCGCCTGGACAGTTTTGATGAAGAGGGGAGCAAGTCCTCTCCAAAACTTCTAGATCCAAGCTCTTCTTTCTTGCTGACGGGTATGAGAGAGTATCGTCTTCAAGAACACTTTCTGGGCAGCAGATAGACACCTTCTTGTAGAGGTTGAACCGGCTGGAAAGAGTGTCTTTTGGCATTGTAATGGACATGAGAGTGAGCTTAGATCTTCAGCGGATGAAGAACCAATTCTGATGAACCTGGCTCTGATACCATGTTAGATTTCAGAGTATGCCGATCTCGTGTGTGTGAGAACAAGATGACAAACCCTTAGGACAGAGAGAACACGCAAATGCGTCGAAGAGCAGCTCGATCTGGTTCACTTAGTGTTTACTTGAACCAGAAACAAAGATTAGAGAGTTTAGACAGATTGAGAGATTAAGAAAGAGATAGATTAAGAGAGACTGATTCAGAATCATCTAAGCTTATTGTTTGTAGAGTGGAGAGCGGGAAATCCCGCTCTTCCTCCCTTAAGGGTTACAAATCGCCACTAGAGTATTATATAGGCTTTATCAGGTTTCTGACCTAAACCTATATCTAATGGCTGAGATAACACTTGAGAATGAATGCTAGGATGGCTGCGAGTGATCTGGTCAGGGAAGGAGGCTTGTGATTGGCTGCTCGCAAAGGCTCCTATGAATCTGGCTGGTTCTTGCCTGATACATAGTCTCTTTTGCTCTTCCTTTCCAGCAGTATACAGCCAGAACCAGCCTGTCATCGCCGCCTATCTTCTTTTAATCCACAAAGCATCTTCTTCTTGGTTTATCTCCTTGATGCCATTTTGATTCCTCTTGATCAGAACCACTTTGGTTTAAGTCCCGGACTTTGCACGGACCACCAGGGAGTGGTACAGACAAGGTTATGTCCGTACACTTTTGCCCTATTTTTTGCACAAAGCCTTAAAACACTTCAAATGGTCGAGTATCAAAGTTCTGGTTCGACATTGGTCCGTAACGGATCCGTACAGTCCGTACAGTCCGTACAGGTCCGTACAGAATCCGTACCGGGTCGCCCTATTTTTGCACAACTCGACCATATTGATCCCAAATGGTTCCTAAAGTCCCTCCCTGGACTTGTTCTTCAGTTTACATTAGCTTCAGGACCCTTCTTGACACCTTTAAAACACTTCCAAAGCTTTCTTAGACAATCTCCGAGGTATTGCCTATTTTTGCACATTCAACCATTGATCCAAATGGTTCCTAAAGTCCCTCATGGACTTGTCCTTCACTTTACACTAGCTTCAGGAAACTTCTTGAAACCTTTAAACACTCCTAAAGCTTTCTCAGACAATCTCTCCGGAGGTCTTGCCCTATTTTTGCACAAGACCCAAACTTCACCCCAAACTCATCCTTTTACTCCATTTCATCTCTTCAAAGTTATATTTTGGGACCTTTGAGGATGACTGGAATGACAATGGCTCTGGAAGACTCCATCTTTGGGTCGGATATGAGCTAGACTGTCTTCTTTGTCTTCAAAGGTGTGAACTTTAGATCCGGATTGAACAGGATCTGGAAAGGAGTGATCTTTAGAGCTTGTGAATGATGGCGAAAGCTTCACAGGAGACTGAGAAACCTGGCTCTGAATACCATAAAAGTTTTCAGGAACAAGTGTTAAGTGATGAAGAAGAGAATGGAGATGAAGTGGATGAGACTTGATGATAAAAGAACGAGATTGATGAAGAGAGTGAGAGATTAGAGAGTTTTGGAGTACTATGAGAGA
>CAJHQP010010731.1:0-17611 GCA_905132765.1 Moricandia arvensis
TTGTGAAGATCAACGACTTGTTACAGCTTTCTTTGCCTTGCTGTGGAAGCTCGCACTTCATACGCATGTATCATTGACAATCACTTGCATTTGTTCATTTCAACTGATTCTCGGTCCACTCCTTATGCTCGCATATGCTCTCCTCATAAGACTTTGGAATGTATTCTGGTGCCAGTTCTCCATCGAACACAACATGTTTCCTGAGGATACTGAGCTAGGGAGCACAGCTTGGATAGGATGTCGCTGACTGCTGAGAATTGAAGTACACCTTGTGTTGATCCAGTAGAAGCTGGTTGTTTGTATTCTGGTACTACCTCCTTAGTGTGGTTGTGCTTCCTTGCCTCATGCATGCTGAAGACTGAGTTTCATTTAACACTGAACCCTCTTGTTCTTGTTGCTCCAGCTTGATCATGAGTTGTTGCTGAGGTATCCTGTTGTGGCTCAGCCAGATTGTCATTGCCCCCTCATGATCAAGGTGAGGAACCCAATCTCATCAATACTTGACTCAGTTTCAGTAGGTGGTGTTGGGTCCCTCCTGGTATCCTTTGGTTCAGTTTCCACCCTTGCTTCAGGCATACTGACCCCAAGACTTTCCATCACACGCCTAAGATTGCTTGCTCTTATCAGAGGCTGCATTGGGATAGGTTTTCCAGCTCAGCCCAACTCTTGTCATCATAATACCCTCTTGATTCTACAAAACTTCATATCCCTAGACACCATGACTCTCCTAGTCTCTGGTGAATAGCACTTGTACCTTTTTGGTTTTGGGGAGTACCCAATGACATTGCCTTGTACTCTTAGCCTCTAGCTTGTTCCTTTGCTCTCCTGGTATCAAAACAAAACAAGACGACCCCAAACACACGCATATGATCTATAGATGGTCTGGTAACATCAGTAGTAATGATCATAAATGCTTTAAATACAATTTCAGAACATATCTCAGCCTACTAGGCCATTGATCATAGATTCAGGGGCATCTCACCATATGATCAAAGATGCTAAAACTGATTAGTAATGTTAAACCTACTCTTGAATGTGATGATTGCAAATGGTGATAAGGTACCCATTGAGGGCATAGGGAACTTGAACTTGTTTGATAGAGAATCTAAAGCCTTATATATGCCTACTTTTGCTTCTAACTTGCTCTCAGTTAAGAAAACGACTTCTGATCTTAATTGTCATGTGATTTTTAGCTCTAATGAAGTTCATTTCAGGATATTGAGACAAGTAAGATGATTGGAAAGGGTGTAAGCAAAGGAGACCTCTAATTTGCTTGAAGACACCAAACTTAAATCAGATTTACCTTATGCTCTTAGTTCTGCTTCTGTTTTACATTCTAATGTTTTATGGCATGCTAGATTAGGCCATCCTCATTCTCGGGCCTTAGGATTGATGTTCCCTAATCTGCTTCTTTTAGGAATGATAGCTGTGAAAGCTTGTATCCTTGGCAAACATTGCAAACCGTTTTTACTAAATCAACCATATTTATGAACACTGCTTTGATCTTGTGCACTCAGATGTCTGGACTTGCTCCATGTGTTTCTAGAGAAAACCATAAATACTTTGTCACCTTTATAGATGAGAAATCAAAGTACACTTGGCTAACCTTAATTCAATCTAAAGATAGAGTTTTAGAAGCCTTTATAAACTCTCAGAGCTATGTCACTAATCATTTCAATGCCAAGATTAAAATTTTTAGGTCAGACAATGGTGGTGAATACACAAGCCATGCATTCAAAAACCATCTAGCCAGACATGGAATCATTCATCAAACCAGCTGCCCATACACACCACAACAAAATGGAGTGGCAGAGAGGAAGAATCGACATCTTATGGAGGTTGCCAGAAGCATGATGTTTCACACAAATGTTCCAAAACGTTTTTGGGGTGATGCTGTGGTCTCAGCATGCTATCTAATAAACAACCCCTACAAGGGTCCTCCATGATGTCTCTCCATTTGAGGAATTGAATAAAAACAAACCCTCTCTTGATCATTTGCGTGTGTTTGGGTGCCTCTGTTTTGTTTTGATTCCAGGAGAGCAAAGAAATAAGCTTGATGCCAAGAGTGTCAAAGCAATATTCATGGGTACTCAGCTAACCAGAAAGGGTACAATTGCTATGTACCAGAAACTAGAAGGGTGATGGTCTCAAGGGATGTCAAATTTGTTGAGTCAAAGGGGTATTATGGTGAGAAGAGCTGGGAAAATCTGGAGGATCTTACACACCCCATCAGACAGAGCAACTAACCTGAGAATCATCCTGGAAAGTCTTGGGATTAACCAGCCTTTGGCAAGGGAAAAGCCAAGAGAACAACCTAATCAAGCGGCTGATCCGGTTGAAGATGGTATCCATGTTGATCATGAAGGGGGGAACCACCAACCAGAACCAGAAGAAATAATGCAACCTGAAGGTTCTGAAAGCCATGATCAACAGGATCCAGAGGAAGTCCAAACACAACCAGAAGAAGAGCAAGTGCAACAACTAAGAAGAAGAACTAGGATTAGACATGATCCAGAAACCTGGAAGAACAAACGGGTGTACTTTAATGCCAATGCAGTAGCTCATCCCACTCAGGCAGTTTGTTCCTTGGCCCAATATCCAGAACAGCCACCAAGTCTTCTTAAGTAATGTAGATCAAGAATACATCCCAAGGACGTATGAAGAAGCAATGGCAGATGATGAGTGGAGAGCATCAGTGGAGGATGAGATCAATGTTGACATGAAGCCAATAAAGAAAGGAAATGGCGACATGAAGTTAGAAAGAATGAGAGGACATTTCAAATAACAGAAGCAGAACTAATCAAGGGAAGCTTGTGGATCAAGTATGTCCGTACAAACTTGTGGACAAGTCTGTCCGTACAAGTGACCTAACTTGGAGTACAAGGTAGGCAAAGGGACAGGAGGAACCAGAAATGAACTTACCTAACTAAGAAGACTTATTCTGGTCACCTAGGAACTAAGGGAGTGGAGAACAGCAAGGAAGTGGAGAACAGCAAGGAGTCACGTGTGGGATTAGGCTCCCAACCATTGAGGAGATGTCCCTTTCTCCCATCTGCTTGGTCTTTGGTCCCCCCCACTTCTGTCCAAAGCAGAAGAGCAGAAGAATAGTTTATTAGTTCTTTATTAGTCTGGTTCTTTATTTGTTTATTATTTTGCTTTGTCCTCTCTCTATAAATGTAACCCTCACATGAACCATTTCTTGCAAGGAAATCATTTCTATCCTTCTCTCTCTTTGAATTTCGAAATCCCTCTCTCTCTCTCTCTCTCTCTCTCTCTCTCTTGTTCTTCATGTTCTTCATTCTTCAGCAGTAAACTACTTCTAAATCTCTCATTCTAATATAAAACTCACATGGTATCAGAGCAGTATGTTCTTGAGACCTAATTCTTCTTATTCTCTTTTCTTTCTTCCGCTAAATCTCTGAGTTTTTTATTTCTATTTTTGGCAAAGTTCATCTTGTTCTTCAGCTGTTCATCATTTCCAGCTCCAGAAATTGCCAAAAATGGAAAAGATGATTTTGACCAAGAAAATGAAGAAGGAGAATCTCATTCCAGTGACCCTAGAGGGTCCTAACTATCTTTTATGGTCAAGAGTGGCCAGAGTTACCTTGGGAAGTCATGGACTTTGGGACAGCCATATCATGGAGGCTGAAACTTCAAAGAGGATGGCTCTAGAGGATAGTCAGGCTACTTGCCTAAAGCATGAAGACAAGTGGGTTCAAGAGAAACAGAAAACACTTGGAATTATACACAGCTCTCTGTCTGAACAGATCTTGGAGGATCATTATCACCTCAGAACCGCCAAGAGTTTATGGGAGAAGCTTCAAAATGTTTATGGGAATCTATGGGAGAGTCTTCAAGCTGTCTATGAGCAAGACAAAGTTTTCAGTCTTCTCCTAAACCTGGATTCACCCTGCAATAGTCTGATAAGTTATATCATTCAAGAAAGGAAGCTTCCAAGTTCCCTAGGAAGCCAGTCAAGTACATTTAAGCTCAAGGAGTTTGAGCATCAAGTAATTACAGGAAGAACCATGTATTCAGCACTCTGTGGTGATTCTAATGAAGGAGGAACATGGAGGAGTATTGATGTAACCATGGCCGAGCCAGCTGATCATCCAACAAAGGACAAGCCAGGATGGATGGAAGGCGAGCATACTGAGCTGAAACCAGCTGATGAGAGTGTGGACGAGCTGGATGAGAGTGTGGACGAGCTGGATGAGAGTGTGGACGAGCTGAACCAGCTCAGTGATACTTCACTACCAAGAGCTGAGCTGAATGAGCTGGATGAGAGTGTGGACGAGCTGAACCAGCTCAGTAATACTTCACTACCAGGAGCTGAGCTGATTAAGAGTGACACTCCAGCTGGTTTTGGACAAGCTGAAACGCAGCCTAACCACCAAAATGGACCAAGCCAATTTCAACCATTTTGGGCCAAGGATGGATCAGACCCATCTTTCTCTTGCCAAACCATTGATCCAAGAAGACCAAGACCCATTTCTATTCTCTAAGGGCCCAGTCACGAGATCACAGACCCAAAGGCTGAAGAAAGCCATTTCTTGCTTGGTTTATTCTGATCCAGAATCAAGCCCAGTCGAAAATGAAGTCAAAGAGCCAACCAAACTCTTCACATACTCAGTCTTTGGTCTACTCTAGTTTTTATGATTTCTTCCTTGTTTTCCACAAGTCCTTAGAGTGCTTTGTATTCCTTCTTCTCCTACAAATACTCTGTGTCGATTCTGAATAAAAATCAATCACTTTTGTTATCAAATACTCTCTTTCAAACTGTGATTCCTTTGTTCATCTTTGAACATTGTTTGCCTAGGAGTTGGTTCTCTGCAAGGCTTAATCGCCATTAGGTCATTGTTTGTGTGGGTAAACCATACGATCTCTTGGCATTCTACACAAGTTCTGGTCAATCCATAGATCAGTTCTGAAGATGATCAGTTCTCAAGAACTGATCTATGGATTGACCAGAACTTGTGTAGAATGGATTCGAGTAGATGATCTTCAGAACTGATCTATGGATTGACCAGAACTTGTGTAGAATGCAAGAGATCGTATGGTTTACCCACACAAACAATGACCTAATGGCGATTAAGCCTTGCAGAGAACCAACTCCTAGGCAAACAATGTTCAAAGATGAACAAAGGAATCACAGGTTGAAAGAGAGTATTTGATAACAAAAGTGATTGATTTTTATTCAGAATCGACACAGAGTATTTGTAGGAGAAGAAGGAATACGAAGCACTCTAAGGACTTGTGGAAAACAAGGAAGAAATCATAAAAACTAGAGTAGACCAAAGACTGAGTATGTGAAGAGTTTGGTTGGCTCTTTGACTTCATTTTCGACTGGGCTTGATTCTGGATCAGAATAAAAAAAGCAAGAAATGGCTTTCTTCAGCCTTTGGGTCTGTGATCTCGTGACTGGGCCCTTAGAGAATAGAAATGGGTCTTGGTCTTCTTGGATCAATGGTTTGGCAAGAGAAGATGGGTCTGATCCATCCTTGGCCCAAAATGGTTGAAATTGGCTTGGTCCATTTTGGTGGTTAGGCTGCGTTTCAGCTTGTCCAAAACCAGCTGGAGTGTCACTCTTAATCAGCTCAGCTCCTGGTAGTGAAGTATTACTGAGCTGGTTCAGCTCGTCCACACTCTCATCCAGCTCATTCAGCTCAGCTCTTGGTAGTGAAGTATCACTGAGCTGGTTCAGCTCGTCCACACTCTCATCCAGCTCGTCCACACTCTCATCCAGCTCGTCCACACTCTCATCAGCTGGTTTCAGCTCAGTATGCTCGCCTTCCATCCATCCTGGCTTGTCCTTTGTTGGATGATCAGCTGGCTCGGCCATGGTTACATCATCCCCTCCTCCTTTGAAAAGATTTGTCCTCAAATCTGTATCTCCTACATCAAAAGGAAACAAATTAGACTTAAGACAAAGGTTCAAGCAAAGAAACATGTAAGCAACAACAAAGAAAAGTTTTAGAAAGAAACTTCCTTGGAGTGTTGAAGCTGTTTTTCTCAAGTACTTCCATCTCCAAATCTCTGGCTGATAAGCAAGGTATCTGCCCTTGTTCCTTGCACTTGTTTGAGACTTATCCTGATGATACTGGACACTCAAAACACAACCTAGATATCCAGAATTATATGTGCAAAACATGTTCTTGTTTAGATCAAAAATCAAACAGTTCTTCTTTATAACATGTAGCACATGCCTCAAACATTCAATATGCTTATCAAAGAAGGTATTATAAACCAGAATATCATCAGAACTTGGAACAACACCATTCTCAAAGTGTGATCTCAAAACATGCCAATATTTTGCAGTTCCAGAACATAAACCAGCAAGTTTCAAAACAAAAACATACTCAGTTTCAGCTCTAAGTGATTTTGGTTCATGCAAATTCCTAACCATGAATTCTTCCAAGGCACATGTCGATGCAAGAAAATCACCATTGTCTAGTTTATGCTTAGAACAACTCAGAACAAAGCTATTTTCCTTGAAGACAAATGAATCAAACGACTTCCCAGAAAACAGGCTGTTGCATAATTAGTTCTAATGCCTTTCCAGGATGATCAAAGCTTTGTTTATGTTCCATAAACTTCTCAAAATTCAAAACGAGACCAGGATTGAAGTTATGATCACAGTGAAAACGTTTTTGATCAGAGAATCTATCTGGTTCAAGTTCCTTAAAAGAATAAATCATGTTATCAAAAACAGAGTTTGAAACACAAAATTCTTTCACTTTATCAAGACCAAAACGTTTTTCATCACTGGAACTAACCACAACCATAACAAGTTCCTTACAGTGCTGTTGAGACTCCGCAGAGAATGACTTATCTTCAGCTTCTGCTTCAGTGTTGTTTGGCTGCTCCAACACTTCTTCTGGTGGTGAACTCTTTTGTGCTTCTCCTGCTGAGTTTTCTTCTAAGACCTGAGACACTGAATCAAGGCTACTCGGTTGTACCGGCTCAAAACAGGTTAGTCCATCACAAGTATTACTAATAACAATTTCAGATTGAGGAGAGAAAAGAAAACAACCAAGTTCTGTCTCAGATTCTTTCCTTACCTTAGTTGTTTCTGTTCCCATCTCTTGAATGATCTGCTCCTGCTTGCTGCAACTCATTGGGTCAGGAACCTTTGAGGAAGGTCTTGTACTCTTTCTTTCGTCCTTCTCTAGTTCCTTGAATATCTGGTTACACATATCAGTGATGTTTTGGGGAGTACTCATCTGCTTAAGAACTCTAAGCCGCAACTCCTGATCATCACGAGTATGGACAAGTTTTTCTTCCTCTTTGGACAGTATATATTGTCCCCTGCTCGTCCTAATAGGTGTGTCCAGCAGCCTCCCCGGTTGTGACTTTTCCTGCAACAAATCAGTTTTGTAAAAACCAGATTTTTCTTTACTTGACAAGTGATGTCTTTTTCCCAGCAAACTCTTTGTGGAGGAACTCAATTGGTTGGGCTGTGGGTTTCTCTCAGGACGTCTGGTAACACTGGATACATCCTGTCTCCTCCTTTTCATCTTAGCATCTTTCTGAACCTGAAATTCAGTACCCAAAACATTATCAGTAGCAAAGGAAGCTCTTTTAAATTCAAATTTCTTATCCATTTCTTTCATCATTGTAGCCATCATGGCCATCTGGATCTTATCAAACTTATAGGTTTGTGTCTCCTTTATTTTGCTGACATCTCCAGCCATGGTTTCCTGTTACAACTCAACAAGAAAAGTTAGTACAAATAGATAGCCGAAGCCTCTCTTCTCTCAAGTGTTTCTCTCTGATTTTTCTGTGAGTTTTTTTTTTCTCTGTGAATCCAGTAGCTCAGCAACAAACAAAGACAAGCCTGTATAGAATCAATTCCCCACCCCAAAGAGAAGAAAAAGATAGACAGATTGCAAGATTTTTGGTTGCAAGGAGCTTTACCACCAGAGACTGGATTTCTCTTCAGTCTGGCTGGATTTCTCTTCAGCCTCTTGTTACTTTTCTTGTTTCTTTTTTTTTTATAAACTGGTTGGCCTCCTTGCAGAACAACAGATAGATAGAGAAGAAAAACAGAAATTCGACAGAGAAAATAGAAGATGAACAGACAAGAAAACAGGTTCCCAAAAAGAGAAAGATTTTGAATTCAAACCACAAATCAGTAGCCCTCAATCTGCTCTGATACCAAATGATGAAAACCCTTCTGGTTTTGTTTCCCTGATTGATCTTGAGGGTGATTTGAAGAGACACTTTCTGCCTGGTATGATCACACGCAGGATTGTTGATGGTTTGATCTTGAACTTGGTGGAATGGATTCGAGTAGATGATCTTCAGAACTGATCTATGGATTGACCAGAACTTGTGTAGAATGCCAAGAGATCGTATGGTTTACCCACACAAACAATGACCTAATGGCGATTAAGCCTTGCAGAGAACCAACTCCTAGGCAAACAATGTTCAAAGATGAACAAAGGAATCACAGTTTGAAAGAGAGTATTTGATAACAAAAGTGATTGATTTTTATTCAGAATCGACACAGAGTATTTGTAGGAGAAGAAGGAATACAAAGCACTCTAAGGACTTGTGGAAAACAAGGAAGAAATCATAAAAACTAGAGTAGACCAAAGACTGAGTATGTGAAGAGTTTGGTTGGCTCTTTGACTTCATTTTCGACTGGGCTTGATTCTGGATCAGAATAAACCAAGCAAGAAATGGCTTTCTTCAGCCTTTGGGTCTGTGATCTCGTGACTGGGCCCTTAGAGAATAGAAATGGGTCTTGGTCTTCTTGGATCAATGGTTTGGCAAGAGAAGATGGGTCTGATCCATCCTTGGCCCAAAATGGTTGAAATTGGCTTGGTCCATTTTGGTGGTTAGGCTGCGTTTCAGCTTGTCCAAAACCAGCTGGAGTGTCACTCTTAATCAGCTCAGCTCCTGGTAGTGAAGTATTACTTGAAAGTTTATTAAGAATATGGTGAAGAACACTCAAGAACAGCAAGAACAAGAGAGAGAATGGAGAAAATTCGTGAGAGAAGAGAGAGAGAGTAAACAAGTAAAGAGGAGGTTTATTTCTCCTTAATTGATTCAGAATCAATTTTACAACACATATAGAGCTTATTTTCGACCAAGAAGGTCCAGCAGACAAGGAGACAAGGGGACAAGGTAAATAAGTGAAAGAAACAGTATTTGCTTTGGTTTGAATTTGAATTTGAATCTGGCAGGAGTTCCCCAACGTCCCTATACTGTATTCATACGGTTTCCATGTATTCATACAGTATAACACGTGGGGATACCTTGCTCCTCACTCCTGGTTCCTTCCTAGACCTTAACTTGCCTTGTACTTCACTTCAGAGTGACTTGTGTGTCAAGTCATTCCGTACATATGTACGGACTGCCTTCTCTCCCAAGTAAGCTCATCCTCTTCATTTCTTTGTGTTCTTTATTCGTTAAGGTCAATACTCCCCCTCAAGCTTGATCCAATGCAATGATCAAGCTTGGAAAACCATGAAGACTTCCCTCATTAAAACCTTAATATGCAAAACCCTGTTTTTGGGACAAAAACATACTAAGGAAAGAGTAGAAGCTCCATGGCTAAGAGGATTATGCCTTGGTAATGTCAGTGAGTCCAAGTTTAGGATAAATGGACTCACACACCTTGGTACTTGCGGCTTTAGTGAAAATGTCAGCCAACTGATCTTCACTCCTTGTGTAGCACGGCAATATGACTTCTTCGATCACCATTTGCCTCACCTTATGGTAGTCCACCTCAATGTGTTTCGTCCTCTCATGAAACACTGAGTTTGAGGCTATGTGAATGGCTGCTTGGTTGTCACAATGCATTGTGATTGGAGAAGTGATCTCGACTCCCAAATCTTTGAGTAATCCTTTGATCCACACCAACTCGTTTGTCAGCTTCCTCATGGCTCTATACTCTGCTTCAGCACTTGAACATGAAACCACCTTTTGTTTCTTGCTTTTCCATGTGACCAGATTGCCTCCTATGAAGGTGCAATAGCCTGTGGTTGACTTCCTATCATTCCTATCTCCTGCCCAATCAGCATCACAATAGCCAACCACTTCTGTGTTGCCATTACAGCCCATCCATACTCCTTGTCCAGGAGATCCACTAAGGTATCTGAGTATCCTTTCCACCATTTTCCAGTGATGAACCTTTGGCACTTGCATATACTGCCTTTTTCCCTTTTGGAAGTTCAGCCTCATACCAAGTATCATTGTCTATCATGGCCTGAGTTTCATGACCCACTGATTCCTTCCATTCCTTATCCTCCATTGCTTCTTCATAAGATCTTGGTATGTATTCTTAATCCAAGTTGCTCATGAGGGCTTGGTGCTCTTCTGGATATTGATGAAGAGAGCATGTGGCTTGTATGGGATGAGCTACTGCATTAGCATTCTACTATACCCTTGTGTTCACCCAGTTAAATGGGGGTTGCCTGATTCTTGTGCTTCTCCTTAATGGCTGCACCTGATCTTCTTCAGCTTCCTCATCCTCATGGGTCTGTGGTTGAGGCTGCTCCTGGGTTTCGTCTGAACCATGTTGATCATGAATTTCAGAACCTTCATGATGTATTGTCTCCTCTGGTTCTGGTTGGTTTCCCCCCTCAGGATCAAGATGGGTCTCATTTTCAACCGTTCCAGCAGTTTGAGCAGGTCCTTCTCTTGTTTCCTCCCTGGCCTGAGGCTGACTAATACCAAGACTTTCTAGGATGATCCTCAGGTTGTTTGCTCTGTCTGAAGGCGCATGTGAGAGATCCTTCAAGTTATCCCAGCTCTTCTCATCATAGTACCCTCTAGACTCCACAAATTTCACATCCCTTGAGACCATAACTCTCCTAGTCTCTGGTACATAGCACTTGTATCCTTTCTGGTTGGCTGAATAACCAATAAACATTGCTTTGACACTCTTTGCTTCAAGTTTGTTTCTCTGTTCTCCTAGAATCAATACAAAGCACATACACCCAAACACACGCAAGTGATCAATGGATGGTTTAGTTTTGTTCAATACCTCATAAGGAGAGACATCATGGAGAACTCTTGTGGGTGTTATGTTGATCAGATAGCATGCTGACACCACAGCATCCCCCCAAAACCTCTTTGGAACGTTTGTGTGGAACATCATGCTTCTGGCAACTTCCATAAGATGTCGATTCTTCCTCTCAGCCACTCCATTTTGTTGTGGTGTTTATGGGCAGCTTGTCTGATGAATGATCCCATGTTTGACTAGGTTGTTTTTGAATGCATGGCTTGTGTACTCCCCACCATTGTCTGACCTAAAAATTTTAATCTTGGCATTGAAGTGATTAGTTATATAGCTTTGAAAGTTCATAAAAGCTTCTAACACCCTATCTTTTGATTGAATTAAGGTCAGCCAAGTGTATTTCGATTTTTTTTTTTTTTTAGTGACGAAATACTTGTGGTTTTCCCTAGAGACACAAGGAGCTGTCCACACATCAGAATGAACTAAATCAAAACAGTGATCATAGATAGTGGTTGATTTAGTAAAAGCAGACTTGCAATGTTTGCCAAGGATACAAGCTTCACAGCTATCAGTTTTAAAAACAAGATTAGGCAACATTAAGCTTAAAGCACGAGAATGAGGATGGCCTAATCTAGCATGCCATAATACATTAGAAGCTAAGACAGGAATGGAACTGAAAGCACAAGAAAAATCAGAACTAAGTTTGGTGTTTTCAAGCAAGTACAACCCTTTCTTGCTCACACCTTTCCCAAGCATCTTACTTGTTTCAATATCCTGAAAAAGAACATCATTAGGACTGAAAACAATTTTGCAATTAAGATCAGTAGTAGCCTTTTTAACTGAAAGCAAGTTAGAGGCAAATGTAGGCATATAAAATGCCTTAGATTCCTTATCAAATAATTTTAAGTTCCCTATGCCTTTAATGGGTACTCTATCACCATTAGCAATCACTACACTTCCTAGGGCAGGTTCAATGTTGCTAATAAGACTAGAGTCCCTAATCATATGGTGAGATGCTCCTGAATCAATAATCAGTGGTTTATCACTCAATGAATTATTTAAGACATTACTACTGATGTTACCAGAGTTTGCATTGAGTGCCTTGATAAGGGCCTCAATGTCTGACTTGCGGATGAAGGCATCATCAGAAGGAGGTTGAGATGTAGCTCCAACTGCATAGGTGGTAGAGACCAGAGCTCTTCCTTCACCATTTGGGCGCATAGGCTGAGAAGTTTGCTGAACAGCTTCATTGGCCCTTGTTTGGTTAAATCTTGATGGTGGCCTGAGATGTGGGTGAAGAATCCAGCACTGGTTCTTCATGTAAGAAAATGAAGAACAAGCTTAAGAACAGAGAGAGAGAGAGTTGAATCCGTGAGAGAGAGAGAGAGAGAGTGATTTTCGTGTGCAAGAGAGAGAGAGTAAGAAGGAACTCTTTTCCTTAATTTTCAAATGCTTACAAGAGGATTATTAATAGCCTAAGGCTTAACTTAATGGGGAACAAGACAGAAAATAAAGTGGAGACAAAGGTAAAAGTGTGTTTGGTCTCCAACAGCTATATTCTCATTTGAATTTGAATTCAAATGCAAATCTGATCTTCAAGACTGTTCAAGACCGTTTCCTTGTCATTGGGAGAGTTCCCACACGTGCTTATACTTAGGCAGATCAGATGCTTGCCTTAGACTCCAAGTTAGGTCACTCAGAAGTTCTACTTGTCTTGCAAGTCACGTTTGAAGACTAGGTTGTACAGAGAGACTTGTTCTTCAAGTTAACAACCAGTTAACTCAACTGCGGCTTAATTCAAATTCATCTGTTTCCCTCTAGCTTCTTATCTCAACAACCAGATGTTAATCTGATCTTTATTTCATCCTTTTTATGTCTGTGTCAATACTCCTCCTCAAGCTTAGCCATATGATATGGTTAAGCTTGGAACCATGAAGACACCCCTCGTTAAAACCTTTGTATGGAAAAACCCAATGGGACAAAACCATACAAAGGAAAAGAGTAGGTGCTTCATAGTTAAGAGTTTTATGATCTAGACAAGTCTATGAGTCCCAACCTTGGATGGATGAACTCACAGACTTTGGTGCTTGCTCCTTTGGTGAAGATGTCAGCTAGTTGATCTTCACTTCTTGTGTAGCAAGGTAGTATGATTTGCTGCTCCACTGCTTGCCTCACCTTGTGGCAGTCTACTTCAATGTGTTTGGTTCTTTCATGAAAAACTGAGTTGCTGGCGATGTGAATGGCAGCCTGGTTGTCACAATGCATTGTGATGGGTGATGTTGTCTCGATTCCCAAGTCCCCAAGTGATGCGTTAGTGACCCATCGCAGGCCACCCTGCACAGTGTGACTCCTCACAGGCTATCACAGCCAAGTCGGAACCCCTCACACCGACCCGCACCCACTGCAGTGGTAATCAACTCCAACCCGTCCTCGATCAATCCGCACCATCACAGAATATTGGATTAATCGATAGGTTGTTGGCTCGGGGGATCGAACCCCTTACCCTTTATCAGCGATCTGTTAGGATCACTGACAACCAGTTGAGCTGCAGCTCAATTGGTTGTCAGCTCTCATAAAAGATTGCTGATAAAGGGTAAGGGGTTCGATCCCCCGAGCCAACAACCTATCGATTAATCCAATATTCTGTGATGGTGCGGATTGATCGAGGACGGGTTGGGGTTGATTACCACTGCAGTGGGTGCGTGCCGGTGTGAGGGGTTCCGACTTGGCTGTGATAGCCTGTGAGGAGTCACACTGTGCAGGGTGGCTGCGATGGCTGCTAACGCATCATAAAAGTTAACTTTTATGATGCGTTAGTGGATATTACACACCACCCTGCACAGTGTGACTCCTCACAGGCCATCACAGCCAAGTCGGAACCCCTCACACCGGCACGCACCCACTGCAGTGGTAATCAACTCCAACCCGCCCTCGATCAATCCGCACCATCACAGAATATTGGATTAATCGATAGGTTGTTGGCTCGGGGGATCGAACCCCTTACCCTTTATCAGCAATCTTTTATGAGAGCTGACAACCAGTTGAGCTGCAGCTCAATTGGTTGTCAGCTTTCCTAACAGATCGCTGATAAAGGGTGAGGGGTTCGATCCCCCGAGCCAACAACCTATCGATTAATCCAATATTCTGTGATGGTGCGGATTGATCGAGGACGGGTTGGAGTTGATTACCACTGCAGTGGGTGCGTGCCGGTGTGAGGGGTTCCGACTTGGCTGTGATAGCCTGTGAGGAGTCACACTGTGCAGGGTGGCTGCGATGGCTGCTAACGCATCATAAAGTTAACTTTTATGATGCGTTAGTGACCCATCGCAGGCCACCCTGCACAGTGTGACTCCTCACAGGCTATCACAGCCAAGTCGGAACCCCTCACACCGGCCCGCACCCACTGCAGTGGTAATCAACTCCAACCCGTCCTCGATCAATCCGCACCATCACAGAATATTGGATTAATCGATAGGTTATTGGCTCGGGGGATCGAACCCCTTACCCTTTATCAGCGATCTGTTAGGATCACTGACAACCAATTGAGCTGCAGCTCAACTGGTTGTCAGCTCTCATAAAAGATTGCTGATAAAGGGTAAGGGGTTCGATCCCCGAGCCAACAACCTATCGATTAATCCAATATTCTGTGATGGTGCGGATTGATCGAGGACGGGTTGGGGTTGATTACCACTGCAGTGGGTGCGTGCCGGTGTGAGGGGTTCCGACTTGGCTGTGATAGCCTGTGAGGAGTCACACTGTGCAGGGTGGCTGCGATGGCTGCTAACGCATCATAACCCCTTGATCCATATCAACTCATTGGTGAGCTTTCTCATAGCTCTATACTCTGCTTCAGCACTCGAACATGATACAACCTTCTGCTTCTTGCTTTTCCAAGTTACCAAATTGCCTCCAACGAATGTACAATACCCGGTAGTTGATCTCCTATCAACCCTATCTCCTGCCCAATCAGCATCACAATATCCAGTGATCTCAGTGCTTCCATTGCAGCCCATCCAAACACCTTGACCAGGAGATTCCCTTAGATACCTTAAGATCCTTTCCACCATATTCCAGTGATGAACTTTAGGAGCTTGCATATGCTGGCTAACTTGGTTCACAGCAAAACAGATGTCTGGTCTCGTTATGGTTAAGTAGATTAGTTTTCCAACCATTTTCCTATAGAGACTGACGTCTTCAAAGGAGCCATCTTCAGACTCCCCCTCACGCAATACTTTGTACCCTTCCTCAAGAGGAGTTTTGGCTACTCTTCCTCCAAGCTTTCCTGCCTCATTTAAAATATCAAGTGTGTACTTCCTTTGAGATAAGAAAAGCCCCTCTTTAGAGCGGCATATTTCAATCCCTAGGAAGTACTTTAGCTCACCCAAATCTTTGATATCAAATGTAGATTTAAGAAAAGTTTTAGTTGAGGTGATACCTTCCTTGTCATTTCCTGTGATGATTATATCATCAACATAGACCAGGATAACAACAATACCTTGCTGACCTGAGAGTGTGAACAGAGTATGATCTGCCTCTGACTTCCTAAATCCTCTTCCATTCAAGGTTGTGCTCAGCTTGTGATACCAGGCTCTAGGAGATTGTTTTAATCCATAGATAGCCTTCTTTAGCCTCAATACGTTTCCTGGTTTTACCATGCTCTCTAGACCAGGAGGAGGATGCATATACACTTCATCTTCTAATTCACCTTGAAGGAAGGCATTCTTGACATCCATTTGCCATAGATCCCATTCCAAGTTGACTGCCAATGAAAGCACAATCCTTATGGTGTGAAGCTTAGCTACTGGTGCAAATGTGTCTAGGTAATCTTCTCCATAGACCTGAGTGTATCCCCTTGCCACAAGTCTTGTCTTCTTCCTCTCTGGTTTTCCATTTGCTAGGTACTTGATGGTAAAGATCAGACGACTTGTCACAGCTTTCTTGCCTTTGGGAAGCTCAGCTTCAAACCATGTATCATTCTTGATCATAGAATTGATCTCGTCTTCAACTGAGGTTCTCCATTCCTCCAGTTCCATTGCCTCTCCATAAGACCTCGGAATGTACTCTTTATCCAGGTTACTTATAAAGGCTTGGTGTTCTTGAGCATAATGTGCCATTGAGCAAGTCGCTTGTATTGGATGGGCTATTGCATTGCCGTTGAAGTATACTCTGGTGTTCTTCCAATTTGATGGGTGCTGTTTCACTCTGGTACTTCTCCTCAATGGTTGAATCTGTTGCTCTTCTACAACAGTTTCCACATGTTCCTCCTGATCTTGATCTTCCTCCTGATCTTGATCTTCCTCCCGATCTTGATCAGATTCTTGCAGTCCATCTTGATCATGTGCTGTTTCTAAATCATCCTCTTGTTGTGATTCAGATTCACTGCCCCTCTCAGGATCAGGATGGACTAGGTCGTCATTTGGTTCAGCTTCTCTGCTTTCTTCAGCGGCTGGGGAAGGAGAAGGTCTCCTTTGTTCCTCATTGTTTGAGGACGGACTGATGCCTAGATTTTCCAGTATGATTCTCAGGTTGCTTGCCCTATCAGATGATCCATGTGAGAGGTCCTTAAGATTTTCCCAACTCTTCTCATCATAGTATCCCTTTGATTCCACAAACTTGACATCTCTTGAGACCATTACTCTTCTTGATTCTGGTGAGTAGCACTTATACCCTTTTTGTGTATGGGAATACCCAAGAAACATGGCCTTAATACTCTTAGGTTCTAGCTTGTTTCTCTGTTCACCTGGTGTCACCACATAGCACACACACCCAAACACACGCAAATGATCAATAGGAGGTTTTACTTTGTTTAATACCTGGAATGGAGAAGTATCTTGGAGGATTTTGGTTGGGATCCTATTGATTAGATAGCATGCTGCCACTACAGCATCTCCCCAAAATCTCTTAGGAACATTGGTGTGAAACATCATGCTTCTTGCAACGTCCATAAGGTGGCGATTCTTCCTCTCAGCCACTCCATTTTGTTGTGGTGTATATGGGCAGCTTGTTTGATGAATAATCCCATGCTTTGCTAGGTGGTGTTTGAAAGAATGGCTTGTATATTCTCCACCATTATCAGACCTGAAAATCTTTATCTTGGAATTGAAATGGTTAGTTACATAGTTTTGGAAGTTGATAAACGCTTCTAACACTCTATCTTTGCTTTGAATCAAGGTGAGCCAAGTATATTTTGATTTTTCATCTATGAAAGTAACAAAGTACTTATGGTTTCTCTAGAAGCACAAGGTGCTGTCCACACATCAGAGTGAACAAGATCAAAGCAATTCTCATAGATAGTCCGAGACCTAGGAAAAACAGATTTGCAGTGTTTACCAAGAATACATGCCTCACAATTTTCATTTTTAAAAGATAGATTAGGTAACATCAATCCTAAGGCACGAGAATGAGGGTGACCCAGTCTAGCATGCCATAACACATCACTAGCTAAAACAGAAGCAGAATTAAAAGCACAAGTGAAATCTGATCTAAGCTTGGTGTCTTTGAGCACATACATGAAAGTGTATGAAGAATATAGTGAAGAACACTCAAGAACAGCAAGAACAAGAGGGAGAATGGAGAGAATTCGTGAGAGAAGAGAGAGAGAGTAAACAAGTAAAGAGGAGGTTTTTTTCTCCTTGCTTAATT
>CAJHQP010010732.1:0-17606 GCA_905132765.1 Moricandia arvensis
TCCACACTGAAATTTGAGTTTGACTTTAACTGACTATATATATATATGATTGAAATGTATAGTATATATATATATATATATATGTGTGTGTGTGTATTTCAAATGCAAGGGAGTGAAACATCCACAAGACGTGGAGCAATATTGTGTGGGAGGAGCATATCCACCAAATCTAAATCAAGATCAATATTTTGGGAATTACCTTTTTGACACTGAAAGTAAGGATTCAATTCTATTTGCAGCTGCTTGGCCAGCATCAAAACTAGCCAACTAGGTGAAAAACAGTTTACAAAGATGATTTTGCATGATCGAGCACCTTTGACTAGGTGATATGCACATACATTCAAATACCTTGGTAGACAGGATATATAGAACTCAATAAAAGCATTAGAAAGAGCTTTGATCTCGTCTAGTTCTGGTGCCAAAAGCTGGCCAGTCTTCCTCCTTTTTGATGAGCTTAACGAGTTGCTCACAATCTATGATTCAAAGTGGACCTCTCTGTTACCATTTGAGATCATCTCTTGCATAGGCCATAGCAGTGCTTCAGCCTCAGCGTGGAGTGGTGTCGCATGTCGCAGCCCTAGTATCAAGTCGGCCCGTTCTACTAATATGCATCGACAAAAATCACAGGGAATGTCTGCTTGACTTACAAACTCGTTGAGCAGTCCTGTGTTCCAAGTTTGAGTGTATGGATCGATAAGATGGTGCACTCTCAAAAATGGGTCATGATTGTTACCATTTCCACCATGCTGGTGCCAGAGGGAGCCATAAGTCCTCCCAGACTTTGGTATCATGTCTGTTTCCAATATTTTTCCGTAGAATTGGGCGTGATGCAAGTAAGCTTCCCCAGCCATACGAAGGGTTGCACGCGGTTTCAACAGCCATTGGGCTTAAGTGGCGATAGTCTCTACCCGTCAAGACTCTTGCTAGCAAGGAGTGTCTATATTTGAGTAGTCTTCACATCTGTTTTGCAAGTAGAGCTATGTTAAAATCATGAAATTCATCAACAAATCTTTCTAGTATACCAAGATACATTCCCATTCCACCTTCTTTGTTAATATCAAACGACCTTTTGAGGTCAGGTTATAAAGATGCTACAACCTTAGAACCGAACAGAACTGAAGACCTTGGCTTATTCAGTTGTTGTCCTGAGGCGCTGCCGTAGACGTCTATCATTCCCATCAGTTTCCTACACTCTACATTTTCTGCTTACAGAAGAAAAAGCTGTCATTAGCAAACATAAAGTGTGAAACCGCTGGGCAAGCTCTAGCAATTTTTCTCATGTTCTGCATTTTTAATATGAGGGCATGATTAATGCATGTTTCTTATACTGAGTTTTTAGAGAAAATTAAGATATTGTTTCTTAGTTTTCTTAATGAAAGTTAAGAAACTGTAAGGCGATAAAAGATCGCTATGTTGTAGTCCACGAGATGGAATAATATTTCCTTTGCTTCTCCATTGGGGAGGACTTGGTATGAAACCGAGGAGACACTTCTCATGATCCTTTGGATCTATCTATGAGCAAAGCCCATCATCTACATGAGAGTTTCCAGAAAGCTCCACTCCACTCCACTCCATCTTCTTTGTTATTGTAATAGATGTTTGAATTTGAATATGGACAAATCTCTCAAATATCATTTTTTGAAGTTTTTGTCATAAAAAATAGATTTTAAGAGAAAAAATGACCAAAATAGACTTTTTTTATTTTGAAAATTTTAATCTTTTTTTTTTTTTTTTAAACCTCAACTCCAAAACCCCCACCCCACAACTCTAAACTCTAAGTTTAGATTAGTTAACCCAAATGTATAAATATATATTTACATCCTTTAATAAAGTCTATTTTAATCATTTTGCTCTTTGGATGCTATTATTGGGACAAAAAAAATTTTAAGTCTATTTTGATCTTATCTCTTTGAATATTCCACATCTGAATTTTCTTTTCATAAGCCACTGATTTCACATGTAATCTTGTTGTACTGAATATATTAGTGTAAAAAATATGTGTATCATCCCAAAGACAAACACGATGGGGTTTCATCCATTTAACTCTTTGTTTACAAGATACTTACGGAACTGATTGTCGAGATTAAAAAGATTTTTATGATTGATAAATACGCTCTTGTTTCGCTCTTTTGATTATGCACTTGAGTAAGTACATCTCAGAACTAATAACTTGAAAGAATAAACCGAAAGCAACAGATTATATGCAGCATGGCTGTTTCCCATACATTTGTTATTTTGTTTTCAGCGAGTTTTTACTTTCATCTTTAAACATCGTAAATAACTTTCAGTGAGTAGTCTAAGATTTAGTCATTTCATTAAAAGTTTCAAAGTTCAGGGTTATATGATCTTAAGAATATGAGTCCAAAAAATTTAATTTTATCCAGGATGTCATTCAATAAACATTCATAAACAACACAAGTCACTTGTACGCTTTCCCATGTGGAAATTGTAATGTTTCTCAAATTTTTTTAATTTCTGTTTGTGTAAAATTTCGAAATATAAAATTGGGGCAACCAAGTTTGGATCAGATCGTCCAATGTAATACATACATAACTACAACTATCTGAGTTTTTTGTGGATACCTGAAATTATCCAATTTTGTTTGATACAAGTGAAATTTTTGCAAGGAATGTAATTATCCGATGATCTTTTATTAAAGTACACTCAGTATGGTTAGTTTGGATATCCAAAATATGTGCACCTTACTTCTATCCAATATCTTTGATCCAAACAAAATAATATATTTTTTGAAAGAAGCAAAAGTAAATTGGGAAACAAAAAAATGCCATGCATCATATCAAACATTATTGTCCAAAAGTAAACTAATGATCAAAATCATTTTATTGTGGTCGTCTACTAAAAAGCAATAAAACTAAGAAACAACAAAGTGAATAGCATAATTTCTAACAATTTTTGCAGTCGCATATGTGATCAATACATTTTAGACTTGTGCATGAGTCGAAACAACTGTTTTCGCAATCAATATCTTTAAAGCAAGTCCCAAAATATTGATTTGGTTGGGGCAGCTTTGGTTGACATGATGCTCCAACACACTCTTGCACATATCGCCTAGTTTTCATAAGTTCCCTTGCATTTGATATACATACACCTATAAAACAGAATTTAGCATATGCAGTTTCATTCTAAATTTCTAACACTAATTAGGCATCATATATATATAAAGAGAGAGAGAGAGAGAGAGAGAGAGAGAGAGAGAGAGAGAGAGAGAGAGAGAGAGAGAGAGAGAGAGAGAGAGAGAGAGAGAGAGAGAGAGAGAGAGACGAACATGAGAGGAATGCGACGAGAACAATGAGCAATGTTGTGTTTGATACTGTCATGTCTTTTAGAATTTGTACTCGATGTTTATACTTAATGACTCTGCTTCGAGATTCTTATATGTCTTGTGTCTATTTATATTATGTTATGAGGCGTAGAAATGGTAGGTAACATATAAGATTTCTTCTCTGACTAATAAGTTTTAGCCAATACATGAAAAATATATTCTAAAAAGAAAGGAATCAAAGGAAATGTAAAGGAACAAAAATGAATAAAACCCACATAGAAAATCAAATACTCCCTCCGTTTCATTATAAGTGTCACTTTAGGTTTTTGCACACGGATTAAGAAAACAATTAATTTTGCATATTTTCTATATAAAAACACAATTACTTATACACCTAACCATATTTCAACCAATAGAAAAATAAACTGCAACATAAAATTAATAAATTTTGCATCGAAAGTCGAAAACGACAATTATTTTGTAACAAAAAAGTTTTTTTAAAACGACACTTAATATGAACAGAGGGAGTATCAAATACAGTGTACTGAATGAAAGTCAATCATTTCCATCAATTGTTTAATTTCTTGAAAAGCTTGTTTAATTAATGTCTCGAAATTTGTTGATAACATTTTGTTATATATCTCCAATCAAAACAAAGAGAATGAAAAAAGAGATTAATGTACCAAATGTTACTTAATATAGCAATCCGACACATATAGAATGGAGAGAGAGAGGGGTCTACAAGAGAACACATCGATATTTAAAAAAATTAAAATCGATTTAGAAATTGGTAAGCTGATGCGAAAAATCAATACTAGTATCATTTCCAAATTAGACCCTTAATGAAAAATTTAATTTTAAAAAAATATTTTTTTATTATACGCCTAAACTTGATTATTTATTAATGACATTTTGATTAAATTTTTAAGATGGGTCATGAAAAGCATTAAACTAAATTAATCAAAAATTGAACATATTGGACTCTAAACAATTATTAGTGATCTTAGTTGACCATTTATTTATTTTATTATATGCTCAATTATAAATCATTTACTTGTACCTTTAATTTAATTAATTTAGTTATACCAAAAATTAAAAGAAAATAATATACCTAACCTCTAATGGTTTGTAAAAAATACATAAACTTGAGTATACTGTCACGAGGATTTTATTCCAATTTAGAATCAAAATATTCTTAAAATATAATTTTTTCATACATTGATCTAAATTATTAATAATAAACATCCTAAATTAGCTCTATTATTATTTTAAAATCTAGTATAATCCAGTAAATTCATAAAAAAAAAATTTTAGTACATTTTCACAATTTTGAAACAAAAATGGTCCACTTTATATATTTACAAAAATTTATGGAAAATATAATTAATTAACTTTTAACAATTATGGTAAATATAAAATTTGCACAAGTACAAATTTCATCGACAAATTTTTTCACTTATTTAGAAATCATATATATAACACTTGAATGACAACTTCAATATTTAACTAATGGTCATTTTTCCAACACTTTATAAAATTTAGATTTCGTGCAATATTTTATATAATCGAACCATATGACTTATGCAAAATTTATAGAAATAATCAACAAACAAATACCAGCGCTTTTGTAAACGTGGGTCAAAATCTCGTAATTTTTTTATAATCATAACATTTCAGTGTTATATTATAATTTGTTTTGAAAACTTCCTTTTTCTAAAATTGTTTTTTCGTTTTTAAAACTTTTTATCTTTTAATTTATAATTTTAAAATAAATTTTAGGTATGTACATTTTGAATTCAGACTATACAATCTTAAATAATATATGCATATATAGTATTAGTCATCTGATTTTTTTTTGAATTAATTTTTTTCCAGATTGTTTGGTAAGTAAACCATACGGACATTGCTCTCTCGTAGCCCTTCCTTGGTTGTAGATACTCCCTTTACCATTGTCATAGCAGTTTATGTTGCTCTGGTTCCCATATCTATGGAATCCATTTCCATCAACAAAGTTCACATCCTCATCTTTATCATTCTCATTATCAAATCCTATAGCTTCTACACCTTCTGCAAAGCTAACTTGCTTCCTTAGAAACTTATGAACACTGTCCAACTTGAATTTTACTTCCTCCGTCTGATCCTTGGTTAGTGTAGGGATTGATTTCCTCCTCTCATGATCATTGTTCCTGGTGTTGTTTCTAGTTGCCAAATTCTCTATCAATCTAGTAACCTCTTTTGGAATCCTAGTGCAAAAACTTCTCTCACTGGTTGTGTCTAAAGCCATCTGGTATGACAACTTAATACTTCTACAGAAAGTGCTGAAAAATTGCACTTCACTGGATCCATGGTGTGGACAATCTCTTTGGTGGGGTTTGAATCTGATCCAAGAGATTCTGAAGTACTTTGCATACTCATATGTGAATGTAGCAATTCTACTCCTCAAATCTTCAGCTCTGGCATCATCAAAGGAATTACGCAGGAAGACGTTTTTGATGTCTCTGCAAGATGTAAGATATCTTGGTGATAACTACTTCGGCCAGTATGAAGCCTCTCCAGTAAGTGAATATTTAAAATCTTGCATAGAAAGTAGTCCTCATGGACTCCATTAGCCTTGATGGAAGATACAAGATCCTCGAATCGCTCTAAATGATCCATATGGTGTTGAATGACCATGAAATGGTGTTTATGCCACAAGTGTGAAATAGGCTGGCTTCAGCTCAAAATCGTTCTGTGAAACCCGTATTTCCGAAATAATAAATAATAATAAAGTAAATAAATAATCTGAAATCTCATAAATAACTCAAAGCACCATAAGTCCAAAGATAGCAAAAAACCAAATAATATCGATAATTAGCTAAAACATAAGTCTGAAAATAACACGAAATAAATCCATCCAAATGCACCAATCCAACAAGATCACTCCTGCTCGCCAGTCTCACCTGAAAGGGGGACAAAAGGAAGAGGGGTGAGTAACAGGGAAGTCACTCAGTGAGGTATTGGGATGCTAAACCCGCAAACCACGGACTAAGTAAATAGAACTCCCACTATGGAAGTTTAGCTCTAACACGAACAAACACAATGCCTAGAGCATCACATAAAACAAACAATGCGATGATAGCATACCGCTAGTCCATACACCCCGCATTTCCTCATAAGGATATACATACTCTGCGTCGCTAGTACAGTATGTCTCTGTACCCCCGCCCATAACCATCTGCGTCAGATGCAAACGTCTCTGCACCACGCACCACACAACAATCTGCGTCGATAGTCCGAACGTCTTCGAACCCCCGCCCACCACATCTGCGTCGATAGCCCAGGCATCCCTGAACCCCCGCACACCTCACATAGTCCCTACCGAATATCTATATATATATATTATATTTATCATCAATTAACATCACACAATCCAGTCACAGTTGAATCCTCTAGACCCCTAGTTCCGGTTTACAATGAATTAACTAACTACCAATCACGACTCAAAACAAATGGATCATGCTTCGAAATCTAAACTACAATAGGAAGAATTCTACACCGGTACAGGATTTACGGAATAGACCCTCACCTTAGCAATATGGAAAAGTGGTATTTATGAACTCCTACTCCTCAAATAGACTCCAAATTTGTAATCAGGGCGAAAAATCGAGTCAGAACGCCCTTCAAACGGTCAAAAATGGTTAACCGGTGATCTGGTCAAAAAGTCAACCCGCAGGTCAAAGGTCAACCCGGTCAACTCTAACCCAAGCCGGTCAACCTTTGACCAAATTGAAATCAAATTGAACCAATCAGTTTACCTTAACCGGATTCGATTTCAATGGACCAATCAGTTTACTTAACCCAAAAATCAATTTTAAATAACCAGCCGGTTTAATCCAATTCAAAATCGATTTTCAATAACCAACCGGTTTAGCGAACCGAAACAAAATCGAATCAACCCACCGGTTGACCCAGTCACCCGAGTTAACTCGCCGGGTCAACTCGCCGGAGTCCCGAGTCACCGCGACGGTCACCGGCGGCGACGGCAGAGGTACGGTGGCTTACCGGAAAAGTCACCGGCGGCAAACGGTGGCGCGGCGGTGACACGGCGGCGGGTGGTTGGAGGCGGCGGCTCTGGCGAACGGCGGCCGGCGGTGGTGGCGCGTGGTCTCACGCGCGGCTGCTCCGGCGACCTGGTGCGCGCGTGAGATTCACGCGCGGGTCTTCCGGCGGCGCGTGGCGGCGCGTGACGGCGGGTCTCCCGGCTGAACTTCCTGCTCCTGACTCGTCTCGACGTCCCGAAACACGATGGTGGCCTTGGATTTGTGAAAAACCACACAGGTTAGAAAGATATGATCGATTTTCTACACGAAATTACAAAAGGACGTGGTTATGACGGTTTTCGAATGGTTACCTCCGGCGAGTAACGGTGATGGGAGGTCCGATCTCGACTTACGGGAGAGACGGCTGGGGCTGGGCGATCTCAGATCTACTCGACGGCTCGATTTCTGCAGCAGTTTCGACACGGTGAGTTTATGTTAAAGAAAAGGACAGCAGAGACTCCTATTTAAAGGAATTACCTAGGGTTTCCTGCGATGGACCTGGGCTCTGATGGGCCCGAATTTACCGGGCGCGGTAAATGGGTCGTTACACGTTCCTCTAGAAAGATGGAGGACAAATAGCATATCAATTGGCATAAAATTGATTCAAAAGATTGTAGTCAGCCAACATTCTAGGTTGAGTAGCATGGGCTTCAGCTCCAGCTTGAACTACAGAAGCTTCTTCTCGATCAGGGATTTTGATCCCCTGATCATCAATTCTCTGACTTGTGCATTACGCAGATGACCATCGAGGTCATACATGTCCCCTCTCTCATTCCTAGTCATGATCAGCATAACAACCATCTTTGATCGGGAATCACCATCGATCGATTTCTCGGTATTGGTGTCGATCGATTCCAATAGATGAGTATCAATAGATGAAGAAGTGTTGGCGTAGATCACTACTTGTCGTTTCTCCTTGCGGATGATACGTTCGATGGCTACTAGGTCTAAGAAAATTAAGTTTTTTTTCTTGTTGCTTTTGGTACTGCTGGACATGCACCTTAAAGACAAACAAAATGGTAAGTAAACTAAAGAAAACCTAGACAAAACTTGCAAAACAAATCTAATGGCGATCCTTGTTCCCTCAGCAATGGCGTCAAATTTGATATGTACTCAAATTACCTTAGAGTTATTGATTACTCTCTCAAATAAGAGGTTCATTTGTATTACTTAGGGATCGAATCCACAAAGAGTGAGGGAACACAATAGATTTGTTAATCGACTTAGTTAAGCTAGGTAATTAATAAGACTTTAAAATGAGTTACAAAGAAATAGTTGGTTTGTAAAAAAGTAAGGAAAATAGCTAGATCTAGGGTTTTTAGGTAGTGAATTATAATGGATATAAACCAAGGAGGTTTCAATCATAGAACACAAATTCAATTAGTAAAGCTATTAAGTTATATATATCATATATTTAGTGCGCAAATCAAGAATGATCGTCAATCAATGGTATGCAAACGACATCGATCGATGGCTTTCTTAGTCATGCATTAAACGACAAGATTCGATTTATCAACTTAGAATCACTAGAGTATTCTCTCTATTGTACCTAGAAATCTAAGCTCAATAAGATTTGTTCAGGTAGTGATCTTACTCTCGCAGTGCCAATTATCCTCGGATCAAGATTCTAGTTAGCTACTCTAGAATACAAGAAATAAGCACAATTCTGATGGTAGATCTAATAATCACCTTAGCAGTTCTATTGTTTGGCTAATCTATCAAAACCATAAATAAACTCTAAATCTAACAAGGTGACTGCTCATACATAGTTAAGTATAACATAATTATAACATAAAATAATGCATAAGATAAAGAATAGGGATAGAAAGTACGGCTTCAATACAAACCTTGAGAAGTCTTGATCTTCTCCCCAAAAACCCTAAACTACTATGTTTGTAAAGTATCAAAGCTGTAAAAGATCTCTCCAAAGGTACCCCTTATAAAGCCTCTCTAAAAGGTCTTCATTTGCATAAAACACTAGCGAAGACAATATAAACAAGGTAAAACTCGTGCATGAGAAATGTTGTATTTTTTTTTACTTGGGCTTCAAATCGGGTACTTTGTGAATTGGATTATTGCGCGTCGACCGCGATCAACGGTAAGTGTGCGTTGTCAATCGACACAATTATGCTCTGTCTCGACTCGTACTTTGTTAAATTTGACCAGCTATGGATTCATCTCTTTCTGAGCTTCAGAAAAGCATCATACTCTATATAGTGCTCTAAAATGTAGCTGGATCAGAAAAAACTCTAAAATACATCCTAAAAACACATAATAGACTCCACACCAAATTTATAATGTGGTCTAAAACAAGTAAATATTATGACATATCAAAACGTTAATTAATTTTTAGTAAAATGGGATTCATATGAATAGTTTAATACTCATTCCCTCTCCACTTCCGTTTCTTCTTGATGAGAAATTCTAGCTAACGTCAACCCAATACACCTCAGATCCCCAAATTCTGAGAAATCAAATTTCATACTAGAACTCTATAATCGTTGTCGCCATCGTCTCTATATGACCTTAATTAATAGGACAATTCTATTTCACCTTTTTTATCTAAATTGTATTTAAAAAAAAACAAAAAACAAATATTGTATATTTAATTTAGATTAATTTAAGGTATAAAAATATTAACATTAATTAAAACTCTAATGAGATAAAAAAATTACATAAAGTCTTAGGGAGACAAACAAAAGTTAAGAGTGTCTTCTTTTTCCTATTAAAATTTAAAAGATCCATTACCATAACAGAGGAGACGATGATATACGATCAAATTTCATTCAAATTTAATACGGTTGGTATAAAATTTGGTTAAACCCCCAAATAAAACCCACAAAGCAGATAAAATGGGTTTATTAACCAAAAAAGCTTCCAAATACAAGTAAGAAAAAACAATGCTTCGAGATTAATATATCAACCTGGAAGACTCAGATGATGAGAGAAACTTGCAAACTCTCTAATCCTTCTTGTTGAAGGCTCCTTTGGGGATTTTGCTCATCACCTTACTCAAAACCTTCTCATCCAGCACCGCAGTATTGCTTCTTGATCTCCTTCATTGCCTTTTCACCAAAGTCATCAACTTTATCTTCATACTTTTCGTAAAGCACGGGACGGTGAAGAGAAGAACAGTTGCTGAAAGCAGAGACAAAAGTAAGATTATTAGATATCAGAAACAAACACAAATCAAGAGTGATTATATATATGGATTGTTACCGATATAGACTAAGGTCAAGAAGTTGCAAGAGCTACCAACTTGGGACAAAACCCACAACCCAGCAATCACCTAAACAAGATTTGAGAGTCATTGTCAAATGGTAATCAAACAACAACCCATGGTTAACCAATAAAAAAGGTTTACCATTAGGAACTTCTTGAGATCTCTTCCTAATGCAATGTTCCTAAGAACAGTGAAACCACGATTGATCTCAATCCTTAGTCCAGAGGCAAGCTGGAGAACAACATCCTCGGGGATGTGAACTTCAGGGATATGAGGAGGCGTCCTGTTAAAATGCAAATAACATCATTGAAAATACATTCAATCTCAACACTCATACCATTGTGAAACTTACTTGTGAATGAAGGTAGTAGCACTAGACCACAAGAACAAAACAGCAAGAGCAAGAATCGAGACGTGGCCGAAAAGAGTGAGGAGGTTGTATTGAAGTAACTCGAATAAGATCCAAGAGAGAGTTGCAGCACCCAACACTCCTCCTGATACCTTCTTGTTCCTCCATAAGAATATGTCAGCGGCTGAATCAAAAACAGTGAAGCACAAAACAATGAAGATCTGTGGATCTATACATCATATCTAACAACAAACCAATCTAAACTACAGTAACGTTCAACTTAAGTAAGCATACAACAACACTTCACATTCAGACAGCTAGATTCCAGATCCGACAAAAAAAAAACAACTAACAACGCTATGCCTCAAAGAAACTGGAGAAGAGAGATCCGTACGTTTTCCGCCACCGAAGACCTTGTGAACAGGCTTTTCTCTTCCGAAGAGGCGGTAGATCTTTGTTTTGATAGACGAAGGAGACGATGTTTTCTTGTCGTCGTCTGAATCTGAAGAAGAGTCATGGTGACCATGGATCTTCTCAGCTATCTTCTCCATGATTGATTCCTCGTGTTTGTGCTCTTCCGCCATTTCTTGAAACCTCCGCAAAAACCCTAAAAACACTTTTTCTGGTTCGGACGTGAATGAGTGAGAAACGGAGATGAAATTAAAAGACTCTTCAGTCACCTCTAAATAATAGCGTTTGATACAGATTTAATCTCGACCGTCGATTTTTATAACTTAATCTCAGTCGTTGGTGCAGGTACGGTCCACATTGGAAATCAATAGCTTTTTTTCTAAAATAATTAATTTGAAAAAAAGTAGACAAACGACTCCTAGATGTCTCCGTTAGCGAATCGTTTAGATGTCTCCACGTGGATAAGGTCTAAGCTTGGATACGAGACGACATGCGAGGAAGGAGTGAACTATGTGTAAACCGTTCGATTTGGGCCTGTAAGGATGTTTAAGGGAGGCCCAAAAGTTATTAGAGATTTTTGGTATGAAACTTTATGAGTTTTTCTAAAATTTCACGATTCTTCTAAAGTTATACAGTACTACTAGGTGTTTCACCCTATATGTTGAGATAGGCCTTTGGCTACCTGTTGTCATTCAGATTAAATTTTTTGAATTCGGTTCTATTTTATAAAACTACCTAAGTTTCAATTTAGTAAATGTACAAATATTAGTCGGTTTTGTATTACATCCTACAACATATATCATTCGGATTCGGGTTAACTTGGATCGGTTCAGATATATCTGACGTAAAATCTAAAATTTAAAAGAAAAACATTAACAAATATATACTTATTCATATATAACTAAGTATTTAAAGTATTTATTTAAATTTAAATACTACATGTTAGATATCATATCAAAATAAATATTAAATTCAATATTTGAAATATATATTTATTTTTCAAATATTTACATTGTATATTAATTTAGACATTTGGATCAGTTGCTTTGAATACTTTTCAGATTTTTTTGATTTTTCGGGTTATCCATTCGGGTTCTGTTAATAACACTTCGTGTTCAGATATATTTTGTAACACCTTACAAGACCCATTAATGTATTTTTATCATTTCAGATCGGATACTATTACAAAATGTATATAAAATTTATATATATTATTATAAAATGAAAATGTAATAAAATAAAATTAGTTTTATATATTGATATAACTATTTAGAATAATATCAATAAATATTACGGATCTCGAATATACGGATTAAAAAATCAAGATATCCAAATCTAGATCCGGTTTTGACGAATCTAACATTTTACTATCTTATCCGACTCTTCTAGATATCTAGATTTTTTAAGAAGATCCGGATCGGATTTCGGATTCAATCAGAATCTCAAATGATAATTACATCCCTACTAAACTCTATAAAATTTATGAAAAGTACATATCAAACATGCAAGAAAGTAAACTAAGAAAATAAACATTCATCTACTGAACTCTCATTACTTTTTGTAAGTTATCTCTTTGAACAAACAATAGGCATGAAACAACCAAACAAATCAGAAATACAAACTAAAAACAATTAAAAATTAAAGTTTATAATAATTTAAAAAAAACTTTACAAAAAGAAAGTTGAAATATTTTTAATTTATTTGGGATATATATACAAAAAAGTTATTTTACTATTTCATAAAATCTATTTTTCTATAAAAAAAGAAGAAGATAAGTATTATCAATTTATCACTAGGTATTATCAAAACAGCATTAAGTGGTTTCAAACAAATGTTGTTATGTGATTTTCTTCTTCACTCATCAATGGAGTGAGAAACAAAAGACGCTGCGACTGAATAATCAAAAGAATTTGGTGGTGTTGTAGTCGCTTAAAAAGGCAGCAACATTGTTCATCTTCTTTGTCATTCCTAGCAACTGAAAACTCACATATTTCTTTCTTTGTTGTTTTCTCTTTCCAAATAAATTTCTTTTCTTTCTCTTTAAATTTTAGTAGCTACTCCTTGACGCTGCGTTCTTGAAACGAACATGATAAACATTAAGCTCATTACATATTTCTCTTTTTTCTTTTGAGAAAGTTTCATTATAAATAACAAAATTATTTATTTATAATAAATCATAAGAATAAATATAATAATTCATTAAGCATAACAACGATATTAACCGCTCTAGTTTTTTACGTAAAAATCTAGAAGCAAAAAATCACTTTGCAAACAATAAAATAGATTTAAGTTAAACTGTGTAAGAAATTCAAATAATTAAATTAAAATTGTACATCACACTGGAAATATATTAAGACTCTTTCTTTATAAACAAAAACCTAAATCTTAAAATAACATTTTTGTGAAATAAATTTATTATTCTTATGAGACAAAATGTAATTGCGGTTACTTACTACTGGTGGTATAATAATCACATCGTTTCCTTTCCCTTAGATTTTCCTAATCCACTGTACATTTAAATATACATTTTTGGACCAATTTAACATTTTTCAGAAACAATAGTATATAAGTTTTAGCCTATAACATTCTAAACACATGAATTTAAGGAAGAGAAAAGTATGTAGTTAGCGGCTAGCCAAATCAAATCTCTAGGGCTTACTATTGATGTAGCATGCGAAACAATCTCCCGACAAGATCAGATTTTCATAGGGTAGTAATATCCCTCTCGTGATTAACATGGTAAAAAGAGCATATATTATACACCTCATAGTATAAGTATCTGAAATTATTTGGGATCATCATTTAATTAGAACTAGGTAATTTTGCTTAATCATTGAGGTGGACGGAAATAGCTAGCTGCATTGGAGCGTTTTTCTCTGACCAAATAATAAATGATTTTGTCAAATTTGATTGGAGACAAAATTTGAATCAATGTTATTATAGTTATAAATTTTTATTGTTGACTAGGTGTTTTCGTGTCCCATAATTTTGTATATATTTAAGTATTATTTTGATTTTAATATTAATTTAATCAAAGAAAAAATTAAACATTTTCTATATTTAAAATTTATATTAAGAATAGATACAAGTATATTTAAAATTATGATCTTAGTCAGATTTTTTATTTTTGTTGAAATATATTAAAGTAACTTGTAAAAAAATAATTATCAAAAGTAAAACTAAATAATATTTTAAAATTTGTAACATCAAAAGAAATTAATGGTTGTTATAAAAAATCAAAAGAAACTAATAATATTATGATTAGAAAATTATATTTTTAGAAAGGTCTGCATAAAATTTGAAGATTTTTTTAATTATAATTATATATAATAATATTTTGACATTTGTAACTTTTTTTATATTACTATTATTTAATGTTATATTTGAATGAGTTATTTTAATGATGAAGTATGAATTATTATCATATTATAAAAAATATCAAAAATATATTAATTAACGTTAAATGATATTGTCCATATTAGCATTAGCTATAAACATGTTACAATTATTAATGTTTCATATCATATTTTCTAGAAAACTAATTGCAGAGAGAATACAAAAGCAAAAATTTGGAAAACACTTTTTAAAATAATACATAGGGAATTGATTTAACGATTTCACGAATTTGTTTCACTAATATATTGAAACATACACCAGATTTCTTTTGCTGATTAGAATTGGCGGTTTTGAAAGTTCTTGATTGTAACAGTTGTAAGTTATTTTTAAAATATCCATTCATTAATAGCAGATAAGTTTTTTAGTTCTAATTGTACATAATTTTTCATTGTTATAAAGTATGAATGTATCTTTTATTGCTATTTAGTACCACTCCTCAGCCTGACATTTGCCTGTGCAGGAATGTCATCGAGATACGATAGTGCCCTTCTCATACCTATATAGGGACTTAGAGATCACAGCTACAACAAGGAATAAGGATAAACTACTACAAAGTATATCCCCAGTTAGGTTTTTTCTAGGAATAGATAAGTGTAACCCACTAGGAGTGTGAGGTTATCTCTTCATGCTGGTGCGTTATCAATCTCGCCATGATCTCCTCTATCGCTTACTCATTCATTTCCATGTGACTCTCCATTTCCATGATGGTTATTGCCATCCACACTAACCTGGTTTACAACACTCGTTGGATGTATAAGACCATAAGAGCTTATGAATACGCTTTTGATGTGTTGCCTCATTTAAAACCTCTATCGTATGGTAAACACCAATACAACCCCATTAATGTGGTAAAAGGAAAGCATAGACAGGAAAAAGAGTGTACAACCGTATACTCCCCCTGTTCTTGCTACCTCATGGGATGTTCTTCAATCCTCTTCTTGCTATAATAACTTCTTGACGTTAGAGCGTTGAATAAATCATTTTGTTCTTCTTGACATCACTCGCACTCTGAACCTTTGTTGTTGATTGTACGATATCAATTGTGGTCGGATATGTCCTGTGGTCCTGTTATGTCCTTTGGCGACATCATCATCACGTGTTGTGCTGATTCTCTCCGAGTGATGATCAGTAACACTCGCACACATCTTACGTTATTGTAAGTTGCACCGTCTTGTAGGGTGATCGACTCGAACACCTTTCCTCTTCCACTGGTTGACGTACCATCTCGTGACCATAAAACATTGACTCTTCATATCGACCAGTATTCTCTGCGATGGTTGTGAGATTTGCGGCCTTGCCTACTCCATGAGCCTTCACAAGAGATTGTATTTCCTCCATATGTGCAAGTACATAACCTGTTATATAATTCCTTATACTAGAACATAATATATAACCTGCAAACCTGGCATTAGCGCAAATATTCCACCTAACCCCTCTTTGGATTTGGTTAGTTGAGTTAGTATAAACAACTTAATCCTTTCGTCTCCTTGTGTAAATAAGATATACGAAGTATAAGTTACCTTTATGGGTCCTAGAACGCTTCATTAACTTTCTTCATCATCAGCTTTATTAAAATTAAGCATTGCTGATGCCTTATGACTGTGCACCAATGATATGTGCATTGAGTATGGATCTGGTCAGCCATTCTGACACATATGGTTGTCTATTTGGCACCTATGCCAACGACCTTAGCTTCGATGGTGGGTCATGTGATGTCACGGACCTTCTTACTTAACCACGACCATAATCATTAGTGGCTTTCTTGACTATTTTCATGGTCCTGTGCTTACTTCGTATGCGTCGTTCCGTTAATTGTCTCTTATAGTTCGACCATTGCCATGATGATGCGGCCGCTATAATTCGACCATCAAACTTTCTTCTGGTCGGTGCGAATGGGACTTGGCCCATGATGCTAGATACTTGCTAGCTCTTATGTGTCAGCCTATGTCGATTCCTTGTACACCTAACCTTCTCTAAGATAACATTATGCGTCGCCACATAGAGTTTACCCTAACCGTTAGATTCTATTTGGCGTCAGGACCTTGGACAAACTTCTTGTAATGTCGAGCACACTATCCGAGAGCTCGTATGCGGTATATCGACTATACCTAGGCACTGTCTTCGCGACCACGGCCGTTATAGCTTTATGGTCGCAGTTTCTACTTCGTGGTGGATACCCATTTCTGCGCTCGACCATTTTACACTTCTTTCAATATATGTTCGCCGAATTATACAAACAACAATAATCTCCATATAGACCACTGATCTGTATGAGTCCATAAATTACTCATGATCATAACTTGTGTCGAGGAATAATCGATAACTCGTATCGTTTTGGAATCAATCAACTTTCCTATAAGTTGAGTTGCGTTGGCTATAAACACAAGGAATTTCATTGCCATAATACATGAACTGATTTTGTGATGTTCTTATGACTCTATCATGATTATCATTTGTGCGATGCATGACTTATCTATTTATATCTGTTTGCAGCTGCATCTTCATCAGTCTATAGACGGTATATAGCGAACAAACCGTTCGTTTGAGAATTTCCTTCTCATTCATTCATGTCATAGCGTACACTTTATCATTCATATCCAGTGAATTATATACTATGTGATTGCTTACTATATATCATCATTCTATCTAGTCTTCCATACACATATATATCCAGACATTATCATTTCCAAATCGGTAGTAGCCTTCACCTGACTTATATTTCTCTGTGGATAATCTCAGTTTTACAATCTGTTCCTTGGTCTCTGTGATGAACCTTAGCGTAATCAAGCCATTCTTTAAATCGCTTTAAGTAAGGATATATAGACCATGAGCATCACCGTGGCCTTTGCTAATATATCTCAATAT
>CAJHQP010010733.1:0-17606 GCA_905132765.1 Moricandia arvensis
ATATAAATGTATATAAGGAATGTAAATATACGATTGATGATTTCCTCAATCACTCCTAAAATCATTCTCTATCACGTTTGTAATCTTCTCTTTCCATTCCTCTTATTCTGACTCTGTATAAATGTAAAGCACATCTCATCAATAATATTCATTCAGTTCCTCAACCTCATATGGTATCAGAGCCTTTGATCTAAACCTAAATTTTTTTTCTTCAACACCCGACGGCTATGTCTTCCTCCAACACCAACTCCCCTATCACCACCGGTGCCACTGCTGCAACTGATACGCTTACCACAAACAACGGATCCCTTCTCAATGTCAACATGTCCAACATTACCAAACTCACTGCGACAAACTACCTAATGTGGAGCCGTCAAGTCCATGCTCTCCTTGATGGGTATGACTTGGCCGCATACGTTGACGGGTCCCAGCCGTCTCCGGACCCAGTTCTCACCGTCGATGGAAACACCACCATCAACCCTGCGTACACGCTCCACAAACGTCAAGACAAACTCATATATAGTGCCATTCTTGGTGCTATCTCTCTTTCCATCCAGCCGCTTCTCTCCCGATCCAACACTACTGCAGAGATATGGAACACTTTGGCCTCAACTTACGCCAAACCAAGCCGTGGCCACATCAAACAGTTGAAGCATCAAATCAAACACTGGAAGAAAGGCACAAAAACCGTGGATGAGTATCTCCAAGGACTCACCACACGCATTGATCAACTTGCACTCCTCGGCAAGGTCATTGACCTTGAAGATCAGATTGAATATGCGCTCGATGGGCTTCCAGAGGACTACAAGCAGATCGTTGATCAAGTCGAAAGTCGTGATGCTCCTCCAACACTAAATGAACTCCATGAGAAGCTTCTCAATCATGAAGCAAAACTCCTCTCCATCCAACCATTACCACCGTTTCCAGTCTCTGCCAATGTCGCCACCCATCACTCCCGTCCCGCTCAGAAAAACCATGGTAACAACAACCATCGCTCTCAGCCATGGCAGCAACAACAACAACACGGTGCCACCAACTACAGAGCACCGCGACCCTACCTAGGAAAATGTCAGCTCTGTGGCACTCAGGGCCACAACGCTAAAAGGTGCAATCAACTCACTCAACAGCAAACTATGCTGCAGCCATTTACGCAATGGAAGCCACGCGCAAACGTTGCCCTAACATCAAACCCTACCTCCCCATGGTTGCTTGACTCGGGGGCTACTCATCATATCGCCTCAGACCTCTCAACCTTGGCACTCCATCAACCTTATAATGGAGGAGAAGAAGTGATCGTCGGCAATGGCGCAGGGTTACCAATAACCCACACTGGTTCAGCTCTCTTATCCTCACCTACTCGATCTTTTAAACTCAGTGATATTCTTTATGTGCCTGCGATTAAAAAGAATCTAATCTCAGTCTACAAGCTGTGCAATGCTAACCAAGTTGCTGTACACTTCTTCCCCTCTTGTTTTCAGGTGACGGATCTCAGAACGGGTGCACGATTACTCCAAGGGAGAACATCGAATGAGATGTATGAGTGGCCTAGCCCTGTCGCCTCTGCCTATCACACCGCAACCACAAACCTCAAAACCACCATCTCCGACTGGCACTCAAGACTAGGCCATCCCGCACACCCTATATTAAAAACAATTATCTCCAGCTTTGCTTTACCTGTTTCAAACTCTTTGTCTTCATCTTCCTTATGCAGCGATTGCTTGCTTAATAAAAGTCAAAAACTTGCTTTCTCACAATCCACCATCTCTTCTTCCAGACCTCTTGAATATTTGTTTACAGATCTCTGGACCTCTCCCATCTTGTCCACAGACAACTACAAATACTATCTTATCATTGTTGATCACTACTCTCGCTACACCTGGCTATACCCTCTTAAACTAAAGTCTCAAACCCGTGACACCTTCATCCACTTCACTGCCCTAGTTGAAAACAAGTTCCAGTCAAAAATATCAACCCTCTTCTCAGATAATGGCGGAGAGTTCATAGCCCTACGTCCATTCCTTGCAACCAAAGGCATCACACACCTCACCACACCTCCCCACACACCCGAACACAATGGCCTAGCTGAAAGAAAACATCGTCATGTCGTTGAAACCGGTCTCACCCTCCTAACCAAAGCCAAACTACCTAACACCTATTGGCCTTATGCCTTCTCCACGGCAGTTTATCTAATAAACCGAATGCCCACCCCTATACTATCCCTAAAATCACCATACTCAACTCTCTTCCAAGCCAACCCAAACTACACCAAACTCAAGATATTTGGGTGCCTCTGCTTCCCCCTCCTTCGACCATATACCTCAAACAAACTTGATTCCCGCTCAGCCTCCTGCATCTTCCTTGGGTACTCATTAACCCAAAGTGCATATCTCTGTCTTGATCCCACAACAGACAGAATCTACATATCACGACACGTTCGCTTCGACGAATCAGTCTTCCCCTACCACTCGCTAAAGAAATCCTCTCCACCAACTGAACCACCAGACCAAACCTCAAACATACATCCTCCCTACACCAGCTTTATACCCACCCAAACCTCATCACTCATCTCAGCTCAGTCGTCTCCTGCGGTGTCATCGAACCCGGACCTGGAACCTTCACCTGCAGCATCTCTCAATGGCACTCACTCAGCCTCATCGTCACAACAGCCGCTATCACCATCTCCCACGGCTTCAGCATCAACCAGTGCTGATGTAAATGAAAATACCTCTGCTCAAGCATCCTCGGCTCCGGAACAAGCACCGCCTTCACCGACACCTCCTCCCCAGAATGTTCATCCCATGCGAACAAGAGCCAAGAACAGCATCAGACAACCTAACCCTCGATACGGTCTCTCAGCTCTCCTTGCAACTGCCGCAGACAATGAACCTCGCACTATAAGTCAAGCTCTCAAGCATCGACAATGGCGCGCCTCAGCCTCTCAAGAATTTGATGCACAAATCAAGAATCATACGTGGGACTTGGTGCCTCCACCGAAAAATGCAAACATCATCGACTGTAAGTGGCTCTTCCGTCTCAAATACTTGGCTGATGGTACCATTGACAAACATAAATCTCGGCTAGTCGCAAGAGGTTTTACACAAGAACCTGGCGTGGATTATTTTGAAACCTTCAGTCCCGTTATAAAGACCACCACCATAAGGACAGTACTTGATATTGCGGTCAGCCGAGACTGGTGTTTACGGCAAATCGACATAAACAATGCTTTTCTTCAAGGTGACCTAGATGAAGAAGTATACATGACACAGCCTCCTGGTTTTGTTGATCCCGAACGCCCGAATCATGTTTGTCGACTGAGAAAAGCTCTGTATGGTCTCAAACAGGCTCCTCGCGCTTGGTATCTCCAACTACGACACCACCTCCTTAGCATGGGCTTCACAAACTCAGTCTCTGACACAGCTCTCTTTGTTCACAACCAAGGTACGACGCTAATCTATTTGTTGGTATACGTTGACGATATCATCGTTACAGGCAACAACAACAATGCTGTGGAGGCAGTACTTCAGAACCTCGCAAAGAAATTTTCACTCAAAGACATGGGTGAATTATCATACTTTCTTGGCATTGAAGCTATCCGTTCTCCCCAAGGATTACATCTCTGCCAGCGGAAGTACACCATTGATCTACTCCAGAAACATAACATGCTTGATGCAAAACCAGCCTCCACACCTATGGCTGCATATCCTCGCCTTCTCCTTGCCGGTGAACCGCACTCAAACCCCAAAGAATACAGAACAATGGTCGGCAGTCTCCAATACTTGGCCCTCACGCGACCGGACATTGCGTTTGCCGTCAATAAACTCTCACAATACATGCACTCCCCAACGAAGGAACACTGGCAAGCAGCAAAACGGGTGCTTCGCTACCTTGCTGGAACTGTCACACATGGTCTCTTCCTTCGGAAAAACAATCCCCTAACGCTTCATGCCTACTCTGACTCTGACTGGGCAGGTGATGGTGATGATCTCATCTCAACTAATGCCTACATTGTGTACCTAGGAAGACAACCAATATCCTGGTCTTCCAAGAAACAGAAAAGTGTGGCGCGCTCCTCCACTGAAGCTGAGTACCGCTCAGTGGCAAATACAGCATCTGAACTAGTCTGGATCACATCACTCCTCACTGAACTAGGCATTCAAGCAACACAACCTCCTGCCATATTTTGCGACAACATTGGGGCTACATACTTATGTGCCAATCCGGTTTTCCACTCAAGGATGAAGCATGTAGCATTGGACTTTCACTATATCAGGGAACTGGTTCAGAACAATGTCATTCGGGTCTCTCACGTCTCGACGCAAGACCAACTCGCGGACAGCTTAACCAAACCACTAAGTCGTGCACGCTTCCTTCTTCTTCGTGACAAGATTGGAGTTACCAGAGGTCCTCCATCTTGAGGGAGGCTATAAGGAATGTAAATATACGATTGATGATTTCCTCAATCACTCCTAAAATCATTCTCTATCACGTTTGTAATCTTCTCTTTCCATTCCTCTTATTCTGACTCTGTATAAATGTAAAGCACATCTCATCAATAATATTCATTCAGTTCCTCAACCTCATAATGTAAACTCTAAAACCATAACCAACAGAGAGATATTATCAGGTATAATATTGAATCAAACACTCATTGATCATACATGATTACATAACTGAAACTAATGCAAGCCATTGTTTATACATTTGTTGTTGTCAATGACTAAGAAACAGATAGGGAAAGTAAAATCTAGCCTATTATTAATTGACTGCGATGCCTTACAAGTTACAACCAAAGCAACCGTGTGATTTACTTTGGACAGAGAGGATCATTCAAGGGTCCATAGTCTCTCCATTCTGGCTCCAGCTCAGGTCTTCTCCTAACTTGACCTTGACCTTGTCACTGGATATAATTCTTGCTTATCGTTATTGGAAAGGGTGCCATAATCCAGAACAGTCATAAGCATAAGCAAGTAAAGTATTAGTCTATACGCCTCAAATTTTGAAAGCTAATTTATATAAACATCAATTTTAAAAATTGTTTAATATTTTATTAAAATTTTAATAAATTATTTACTTATAGTCTTCAAATTTTAGTTCTGCCATTATCTAAAATCGGAATGGCTCGTGTAGGGGTGTTCAATCCGGATATCGGTTCGATTTCGGTTTTTGGTTTTTTTGGTTTTTCGATATTGCTGTTAGTAAAATACAACTACCATTCTAAATCCATATTTAGTTCGGTTCAGTTCGGTTTATATACTGTCGGTTTTCGGTTTATTCGGTTTTATACAAAAAAAAATAGAATATTTAGTTTGAGATCATATCATATGAATTTTAAAGTCATGTTATTCATGCAGTCATTTATTTAAAAAATATTATATGTTCAAATTAAAGAACAGAAAAAATAAAAACGCTTCTACCATCAAATAAAATATTCAAAACTAAAACTAAAATCAAAGTTCTGAATTTTGAAAATATAAATAAAACACAAACAGAAACATGAAAAGAAAGTTTTTCCAACTTTGCATATTAGTGTTCATTAAAGTCACGACAAAAATTAAGAAAATAAAAAATTTCAGTTGCGATGAATTTTTTTTTAATTATAATTCAAGTGTTTTTCAAATTAGGACTTTTTTATTACTATAAAAATATGGTATACTAATAAAAAATAACTTATATAACAAATAGATCATCACGTGTCGTTATAAAATATATACATATTTACATGTTTTTACTTTCATCGGTTTTATTCGGTTTATTCGGTTTAATCGGTTATAAACCAAACCATATCAAAATCCTACAGTTTTTATCACATCTATTCGGTTTATATGGTATATACCAAAACCAAGTCATGTTGTCTATTTTGGTTTGATTTAGTTCGGTACGGTTCGGTTTTACCATATTGAACAGGCCTAGGCTCGTCCATTTATCTAATGTAGTCTTTTAACGGCAATGACTTGAAACTTTAATCTGGTTTTTACTTTTTACCATAAAAGATTTTTTTAAAAGTTCGATACGTTTAAAGATGTAACTAGATTATGACCCGCGCTTATTAGCGCGGGTATATTTTTTGTTGTTATTTCACTCAGTCCTATGAGCTATGCTCAGTGGAATATTTTTCTTTTAGTTTTTTTTTGTTACTCTCAGGCTTCACCTACAACTGAAAGTACATTAAACAATTTAATTTAATAAATATGTCTTTTATACTCAATGAGATCTATATATTCCTAGATAGGGATGTCAATCAAGAACTCAAATCTGCTGATGGGGGAATAAGTCTTTATCAAAAAATGGTAGAGTTGTATATTTAAAGTTTAATGACAATGTTTTTTCTATCGTTATCTAATTGAAGTATTATGTTAGCGGATCAATATTTAAGATTGCCCGGCATACATGGATATTAGTGGGACAATGTTATAACTGGAACAATGTTTTAACTGAAACCTTAAAAATTAAGAATTATCATTATCAACATTGTTTAAGCCCAAAAAAAATTAATTATTTAGGCCCAAAAAAATTACCGTTTTGCCATTAATAAATTTTTTAATTGTTTTACAAATAGTAATGGCATAATTGGAAAAAATTAGTATTTTATTAAGTCTATAATTTAGGAATGATCATGTTTTAATGGTATTTATGTAACAGAACTTCTTAGTATATTTATATTTTATCCAAAAAATGAAATGCGATATATATGGATGTTGACAAAAGAAACGATTCAATTTTTTTTTATAAAAGACAATGATGTAATTAAGGATATTTTAATATGTATTATTGGATTGCATACAATAAACAGCACTGTTTAAGCTAATATCACGTGGAGAAGGCCATGTGCGACTTATGATTAAATGCAAAGTCAAATATCAACCATTTGACAGTACTCTAGTTTGCACGACACCACTTTTTTCTATATCTAGTTGCCTTGCCGTGAAAATCTGGAAAGAATTTAGACAAAAAGTATATCAACTTATGAAGTAATTGACGTAATATTTTGTGTTACGAGTGGTTTTTGAAAAACTAGTGTGCCACATGCATTCTTACGTAGTGTATGGTGTCATAATTCACTCCAAAAAATCATTTATATATGTATATGGTTAGAGCAGAATCAGGGGACAGCTCGATAAAAAAATTAGCCTTGGATCCTAAAATATTTGGAGGTTTTTTTACGTATGCATACCAAATTATAGAAAATTATTTATTAAAATTCTTAAAAAAAAATGTTTATAACTCCAAAATCACAGATCCGGATGTGGCTAAACAATTTTTAAATTTATTAAGAGTACTTAAAGTTCAAACTCTTACTTATTAATAAATGGAAAAGTCCCGTACTATAGCAAATTGTTGTATTACTGTTATACTAACTCCAGATATTAACTCGTTAAGAAAGATTCTTTATAATTGCGTACATATTTTAGTAAACATGAACATGGACCTAATTTATGAATAGTACCGTAAAAACTGTATAAATTAATAATGTTAATATTATGATTTTTATTATTTTATATAGTTATTAATTTAAAGAAAGTTTTTTTAATTAAAATTATATTATAAAATATTTATTTTGAAAACTAAAAAGAATATTCCATTCCCGATATTATATATTGGTTAAATTTTATAAATTTAATTTTTATCTGCTTTATTAGATTTTTCTGTATTTTATATTTGTTGAATACATATCATACAATACATTTTACTTTTATATGTTGTTCAATGAAATAAAATATAAAACTAGAGATGAAACTTATATTGAAGAAAATAAACAAACAAAGTGTTTTGCTTATATTTATATAAAAATTATATAGAATAATTATTAATTTATCATTTTAATAAGATCATATATTTATTTAAATTTAAAAAAAAATTATCAATTTTATTATCTTCTCAAAAACAGAAAAAAATATTAATTTACTATATTTATTATTTTTTTAATAATTTATATAGTTTCTACCGTGGTCTTTTTTCTTCTGTGGTCAAACTACATAATAGTTATTTTTAGATAACTTAATATTTTCAGAAAAAGTAAATGGTTTATGTTATTGTTGCTGTTGTGTCATAATTCAAACTCATGTGTGTCTTGTAGACACCACAAGTTTTTAAAGTTTAATACTTTGTTACTACATTAATTATCACTAGATTTTGAAAGCGCGGGTATATTTTTATTCTAATATATTTATATATATATGAAAGAAAATAAGTTTTATATGTTTGTGTAAATCATTTTTGATATTATTTTATATTTTGTTTTGTTTTTGTTTTTGACAATTTTAATTTTTGTTACCTATACATATTTTTGTTGTTGCATAAAATTTCCACTTGTTCCCATATTTATATATTTTTATTTTATGTTTAATCGTGACCACAATTATTTTATTTTATTTACTAATTATTGCTAATATTATGTTGTTAATTGGGCTTTGTCAATATTGTTTTTAGTTTAAATTGTCAAATTAAATGGGTTTCAACCCAATGAAAGTGGATAATTTAAGCCCCAAAAAGTTGATTAAGCCCAATGAAAGTGGATAATTTAAACCCAAAAAAATTACTGAATTGCCATTAATGAATCTATAATTGTTAGACAAATAGTAAGGGCATAATTGAAAAAATTTAAAATTTCATTTAGTCTATAATTTAGGAATGATTCTGTTTTCCATAAGAATTACAGTAATTGTCCGTACATTTTTATTTATTAATATTTTTCCTTTTAAAAACTAAAATATTTTCTCTGGTATGTTCCATCTCCCTGACCAGTTTGTAACTTGAATGTCTCTCTCCAATGAACCTTCGCGCAGACACAAACAGCTCACTTCCGTTATTATCATTTATATTTTAAAAACTTTATAATATACAAAAAAAAAAATCAAGAACTGCATTCATTAACGTGTTCACTCCATCACCTCCCTCAGATCGATTCTTCATCAAACCAAACCTCGAAATGCCTATCATCATCTCCTTCCTCTTCATCACCACTTCACTTCTCACCACCGTCCACGGCTACGGCTCGACGGGAACCATCGCCGCAGCTTTCGGCGAAAACGGGTTCTTCTGCGCCATCGACGCAAGCGGGAAGCAAGAAGTCATATGCTGGGACAGAGGCAACACAAACCACTCTCCCGGAGTTATCTCCGGCTACTCTCCTCCGATGTCTTCTCTCTCCGGCGGCGAGGGCTTCCTCTGCGCCATCACCTCCAACACCTCGCGTGCCTTCTGCTGGAACCTTCAAGATCCTTCTCGAAACCTCGTACCAAAGGCTTTTCAATACAACTCTTACTCGAGTGTAGCTTCTGGTAACAACCATGTCTGTGCGATAAGTGGGTTGTATTACTCAGGTCCTGACTACGGTCCTGTTCATTGCTGGGAGTATACGGACACATCTGGTGTTCTTTGGAACTCTTCTTTTCATAATCCTTACATAGATACTCTCATGTTTCGTAAGATTGTGTCTGGAGATGGGTTCACTTGTGGTGTTACTAAAGATGGAGAGTTGGTTTGTTGGGGACCGAAGTCTAACCGTTTGGGTCTCTCCGAGAAGGGAGAAGGGTACGAGGTTTTAGCTTCCGGGAGGAACTCACTTTGTGGTGTCTCTAAAGAGTCTGGTCAGCTTCAGTGTTTTGGAGATGAGACAGAGTTTGGGGAAGTACCAAACCGGGTCCGGTTTATCGCTCTTTCAGCTGGTGCTAATCATTATTGTGGGATCAGAGAAGATGATCATGGGGTTGCGTGTTGGGGAAGAAACGTGAATTCATCTTCTTCAGCTCCTAATACTTCAGGTTTTGTGGCGATCTCGTCTTCTGATTCAACTACTTGTGGTGTTAGAGAGCTTGATTTGGTTCTTGATTGCTGGAGAGTTCATGATTCTACTAAACCGGATTATAGTCCTCCTCTGGAGCTATGTAGTCCCGGGGTGTGTTCACCTCGAGGTAACTGTGGTGATGGATGGTTTGCTTTCAACGCAAGTATCTTGAAAGAGTCTGAGCTCACTAGCTTGTGTTCGTTTCATGACCTTAACATCTGCTTACGTTGCGGGGTTGATTGTTTGGAGGGTTACTTCCCTTCTAGTAACTGTAACCCAAACGCGGACAGGGTCTGTACTCCTTGTTCGTTATGTCAGAACAGTTCTTGCTATGGTGTTTGTAAGATTCATGGGGAGAGATCGAGGAGGCATGAGCAGAGAGAGGTTCGGAGGCTGGTGATCATTATTGGATGCTCTGTTTTGGGGTTCTTGGTCATGATGGTCGGTCTATCTTTCATTCCGAGGATGACTAAAGGTAGTAAAAGAGATGATGAAGAGAGGAGCAAGATGACTTGTTGCTTCTGTTTCGACAAGAACTCTGTTGAAGCTGATCCTGATCATGTTCCTCCGACTGTTCTTGTCCCGAGCACTGTCTCTCTAGGGGAAACCAAGATCTTCCGTCTGTCTGAGCTGAAAGACGCGACTCACGGGTTTAAAGAGTTCAGCGAGCTAGGAAGAGGTAGCTTCGGGTTTGTCTACAAAGCTGTCTTGTCTGATGGGGTTCAAGTCGCGGTCAAAAGAGCCAATGCTGCAACCATCATACATTCTAATAACCGAGATTTCGAGTCCGAGTTAGAGATTCTTTGCAAGATCAGACATAACAACATTGTAAATCTTTTAGGATACTGCTCGGAGATGGGGGAAAGGCTTCTGGTTTATGAGTACATGCCGCACGGTACGCTCCATGATCATCTCCATGGAGATCTTTCTCAACTAGATTGGAGCATGAGGTTGAAGATTATGTTGCAAGCTGCAAGAGGACTTGACTACTTGCACAATGAAGTGGATCCTCCGGTGATTCATAGAGATGTGAAGACGTCTAACATCTTGTTGGACGGTGAAATGTGTGCAAGAATTGCGGATTTTGGATTGGTTAGCTCTAGTGAAAGAGACTCAAGCAAGAGTGATAGAGAAGGTGATGTGTATGACTTTGGTATTGTTCTTCTTGAGATGCTAAGCGGGCGAAAAGCTAATGATAGAGAATCTGATCCTCCCGGGGTCGCGGAATGGGCCGTTCCTTTGATCAGGAAAGGTAAAGCGGCCGCGATTATAGACAGGAACATTGGGTTGCCTAGAAATGTTGAGCCGTTGCTTAAGTTGGCTGAGTTGGCTGAGCTTGCTGTGAGGGAGAATCCGAACGAGAGGCCAAGTATGAGAAATCTATTGAGCTTTCTTGATCTTATTGTCAAGACTGGACTCACATTTTAATTTGTTCAAGCCTTACATGATGTGAATTATTTTCAGTCTTGTATCATTTTCCTTGGTTACAAAATTGTACAATCATTGGTTAATCAAAGTAATAAACTGACAGATTTGTTTGTCAAATTGTATTAGAAGGTAATCAGTTGCAACTTGCAAGGCTATAGTCAAAGTCACTTGTTTTTTATGATCAATATATAAACATAGCTTGAGGTTTGAGCTATGAGAAATGTAATCAGTTGCTGGCTATGGTCTATGCTTGCAGGTTTTCTCCCTTCTTGTTTTTTTTTGTTGGTAAAATAATACACAATGGAGATGCGCGGAATCGAACCCGGTCCCTTTCTCGGTCTATATGATGTTGGTTTTACGCGGTTTGGATCGCGTTCGTTCCTTTGTCCGTATAAAACAGATTCAGTCAAGATCTTAGAGCATCCTCATCCCTAAGATGAAAAAAAAAAAAAAAGAACCAATCGCGGGCCGCCACATGTTAGTGGGGCCCGTGAATAGTTTAAGAGTTGTCTCTTACACAAGAAGTCTTTATATGTTTCGAAGGATTTTATTATCTAGGCGTGTCGAGGTGTATACATTATTCTTAGAATTTGTTTCATAAATAAATATTATATTAGTAAATTGTATTGTAAAAATAAAATACCATGTTTACATTATTGGTTTATATGCATCACTCTACTTAATATAGATCTATATTTTTTTATGTAAAAATATATTAATGCTTTTTTGAATACCATAAGATTTGGAGTCAAAATATGTACTCTTTCAAATCTAAAACCACATCGTATAATATTGGTTTTGTCTCGACAGTTATTTGAATTGAGAATTTCTAACACAATAACAAGGGTTTTTCCATTTGAGTTAATGACTTCTACTAAACTCTATCAATGCTACTAAAAATTTGATATTGATATCGATTGTTTAGACCAAAATACACTATCATAGCTATATTTTCTACTCAAAGTAAAGTAGTATTCAATATACTAGATGATAATCCGCTGCATGTGTGCAGAGTGAAGTTTTTAAATAATGTAAAAAATTAAAGAAATCTTTTAGATAGATTTTTGGTGATTTTTATCTAAATAAATAATGATGATCGATTTTGATTGGTAAATATGTACTTTTTATTTTTTATCAATCAAACATGTTCGGTTTTGTAAAGCATTGACCCGTTAGGCATTTTTAAAAGTTTAATTTCCATACGCAAATCGAGTTTTTGTGTAGTTTTAAAACAATAATGCTCTGCATCAGAGAGTCCTAACACAATGAATTTACCTAATATATGGACGTCGGCGTGTCTTTGGTCTTAATTACAAAATGTTCAACACTTATATCGTATTCAGTTACTTCCCAAGTTACATAAACTAATGCAATATTTAGTTTGTAATGTAGATATGTGAGATTTAAATTAGTGCCCAAGTAATACGTACTAGGTGGACGGCCCGCACGCTTGTGCGGGCATCAATATAATTTTTAATTTTAATAAATATAGTTTCATGGTTAAACATTTTGGTTTTCTAAACATTATTAAATTTTCTTTCGATTCTAATAGACCATATATGTATGCAATACAAGATTTATATATTGATATGTAATATTCGTACGTTTGTATCAGATTCACTATCCACTTAATTTGATGTTTACATTTCTATGATTCCTCGTGAAGAGTTATTTCTATTATTCTATATTACGTGTTTTGTTATATATTTCTTATGTCACCCAATATATTCTCGAAGATATCACAATTCATAAGAATCATATTTTGTATATATCATGTATGTGTATTAGTACAAAATTAATTAATCTGGTATAACAAAGCTAGATTTACCTATATAATATGCAAAATGATTTTTTTTTAAATCTTAAAATGTTTATTTTAAAAAATGTATGAAATAATTTTATCCGTTTTTAAAATCTAAATAGTTTTAGGTTTGTTGATGGAAACATAATCTCAATTTATTTTTATATCTAATTTAATTTAACATTTTTCATTAAAATTAAATTACTTGTTCACGTTCTTGTATATAATTATCGATACAATATGCAACTAAAGAAAATTACTAATCCTATTTTATTTTTAATTATATATTAACATACAAGGAAAAATTAATTCTCTATTTTTCTCAAATAATTCATTTTAAAATATGAAAATTATCAGTTTTTAAAGTAGATACTAAATTTATAGATTCGTCAAGGAATAGATTAAATATTTTTCTTATCTTAAATAAATCTTAATTTTACTTTAAATTATATTATATAATTTTGTACATTAGTATCTATATAATACATAGTAAATAAAAAATTAATAACCACTAATTGTAGTTTATTTTCATTATATATATAATATGCAAGGAAAAGTTTTTAAATCTCTCTTTTCTTAAAAATGTATTTTAAATGCATAAAATAATTTATGTCACAAAATAATATTATATATAATTTTGTATATTATTGTCCCGACGGAAAAGACATATTATTTGCTTTACAACTTTTTTTTAAGTTTCCATCGGAAATCCGTCGGGAATTTCCGACGGATTCCCGACGGATTTGCATGTGTCTGTCGGGAATCCGTCGGTAATTCCCGACGGATTTTCGACGGCAGTCTAATTTCATTGTGAAACCTCAAACTGTCAAAAATTCGCCAGTATTTTCTGACGGATTCCTGACGGAGCCATGTTCCGTCGGGAATTACTGACGGAATTCTGACGGATTCCCGACGCTGTCCAACGGTAACAAAAATCGTCAAGATTTCGTCAGATTTCTGTCGGTATTTCCCGACGGAAGAGATGTTGTCGGAATTTTGTCGGGTTTTTCTGACGAAATTCCGACGAAAACAAAATTACCATTTTCGTCAGGTAGCCGTCGGAATGTCGTCGGTATATTCCGACGGCCGCGCTCTCCGTCGGAATGTCCGTCGGGAATTACCCACCTTTCTTGTAGTGATAATACGTAAGTAATAACTACTAATTGTATTTTTTATTATTATATATATATATAATGTGTAAGAGAAAGTTGTTAGATCTTTCTTTCCTTCAAAATTATTTTTAAATGCATAAAATAATCTATGACACAAATCTGAGCATTAATGACTTAATTCCATAAATACGTATTTTATAGTCATTATTGTTAAGTTTGTTTTGTTTGGTTATTGATGTAAGTTGCTTCTTGATTTATCCTTTTAGCTAAATTAAATAAATAAAAAAATAAAAATATCATCAACCAATTAAAGTAAAACAATTAATTTGAGAGAACTTCTATGAATGATACATCAACATAAGTCATTTAATTGACTTCTTAATTAACATATAGGAGAATGAGTAATATCCATGTAAGATTGAATTCATATCAATACAAATTCCAGTAATATTGTTTGTCTTTAATATGATAATAAGAAGTTTTATTTTATATGGAAAATAGGTTGTGTTAATTTTAAACCACAAAAAAATTCCACTAAATGTTTTAATTCTCTGGTGATAATTTTCATTTTAATAGAAATTTTGTGAGTTTATTATTATTTTATAAAGTAAACTGATATAAAAAGTTTCATTTATACAAATTTGAATTATTTGTATCTGAGTCATTTTAAAAACTGATGAAAGTAATATATGTATCTGATTATATGTCCTATAATAAAAAATCTTTAAATATATCCAAAGTTTTACTTTGCGTTTGAAATGATATAACATAACTACATATTGAATGATAAAAATGTAAAATATTTGAACGTTTCTTTGTAAATCGAATATTTCAAGTTAAGTTTTTATTATTTAATATGTTTGATAATAAATTTTTTATAAATTTAAGGATAAATTTTATTCCTGATATTTTTTGGCAACTCATATGAGTTGATTTATGTTTATTTTCCTTTTTAGAATGAATTAAATATATCAAAACTGAAAAAATCATCGACAATCATTATAAGAATTAATCTAACAACTCACATATGAATGATATGTGTACAATATTCAATTAACTGACTTCTTAATTAATATATAATAGGATTTCGATTTTTTTATAAACAATTTTAGAATTTTGATTAAATTATTTTGGAACCATAATAAATATATTTTTGATTTTTTTTAAAAAGATTTATAAACAATTTATAAACCATATATGGACATTATATATGAATATAATTCTCTATATAAGAATATGATTGTTTAAGCACAATATGAAATTGTTTATATTGATTTCTGTTAAAATTTATGAATTATTATATATAGATTAAAAATATAAAAAAAAAGAATTAATCAATCATTATTACTCTTTCTATAATTTTGACAATTAGTTACCATAAAATAGTGTGTCTAATATTATTTGGCAAGTGATACTAATTAGTCATAGACTTACCTTTTATGATCTCAAAAAAAAAAGACTTACCTTTTATTATAGAATTGAAAAACATCGACCAATCAAATTATAACAATTTTTTCAAGAATTCACGAGTGATTGACACGTAAGCAAAAGTCACTAAAGTGACTTCTCAATTAATATATAGGAGGATATCAACCTTGTGCCATATAAAAAAGACTCACTTATCAAGGATTTACATTAAATTTATTTCCAAATATTAGTATTGACATTTGTTATTTCTTGTTTACATAACACATGAATATACAAAGTCATCAGTTAATCAATACGATTTACCTTCAGCTACTATAAAAAATCAATTGTATATAGGATGCCAATACTTGTCTCTATCTCTAATATATGTGTAGCATATCGCAATATTGACATCATATTAAAGATGCCGACTGAAACCATTAAAATATATTCATCAGCATTTTATGGACCGAGTTATAGATTGGAGAATATAACATGGATACCTATATATATGCTTAATGTATAAATAGTTTGAGAATATGTGAACATAAGTAATAGAGGAAAATCATATTCATTTTTTTATATATCTCCAATTATCCACTAATCAGACAAAATTGATGTAACAATGTATAGGCATAACAATGCTTAGCGAGTGAAATAATATGTAACATTCTTACGAACATCTCCCTATAAGATAACATTGTATGTTGTTCATAGGTGTTAAAGACAACATGGTTGGACACATGAGCAAGTATTTTTTTTCTTTTGTCGACAACCCAAAATACATTAGATCAAGTTTTGTTTAGACGATCTGATTCTCCGGGAAGCACTTTCGTCTGTCCGTGTCTGATCTATATGGGAGAAGATACGGCTTTTAGATCTCGCTTCTTTCGCTAAAAAATCCGCTCAATCATTCATACGCCGAAGTATATGTGTCAAACTCACTATATCAGAACCCTCCTAGAGAGACAAGTACAAATCAATTTCGGACGCAAACGTTGGCCAATTCATCGGGTTGAGGGTCATATCCAAGAGATCAGAACAATCCGTCTCGAATCGTGTAGAAGTTATCCTCAAATCTCTCATGCAAGTAATTGCCTAAAGCAGCCCTTTCATCTCAACATGTAAAGCGGAGAGGCTCCTAGAACACGCCCGTAATCCAAAAATTTCAAAGCCCCTATGATCCTTAAGGCTCCACCTCACTCCACTCACGATGCCATTATTTTTTTATCCACGAGGCATCAATTTGGCAAGTAGGAATTTGAGGTACTCCAGGGGCAGTAATCTCGTCTGGTGAGGAAAAAGGTTCCTCTTGATCCTCTTCTGGTTCCTCCTTATCGTTAGCCTTCCTCCAGCATTCTGCCTCAAGGGAGGCCAGTTAGAGAGTATCTATTGGAGATACGACTTTCTCATTAAATAGTTTATCGTTCCTCGCTTTCCAAATATACCAACATATCCATGGAAATGTATCAAATTGTGGTCTCAGAGAAGTCACCTATTTTTTCTTCTAAAATAGAAAGTCATGAACAAGTTATCATACTCTGAAAAACTATGCTTCTAGGAATTAATGTCATTTTTATCTTCAATATTGCGGGATTTTCTTGTCTGTTTATACAAAAGTTTCATGGTTAAACACTCCATTGATCATATATTTGCTGTTATTAGGCGTCATAACTAAGTTAAATCGCCTTGAAAACTATCACGTCTTCAATGTCTATGCAAGTTTCATAAACTTTTACATTACACAACTTTGAAATGCGGAGTGTTTATGTACAGATAATTGGTTTCATAGCCGGTTAATTATTATTTTTTGTATTTCGCTGAAACAGTTTTATATTTGCATTAAGTGAAAACAAGATTTTAAAAGAAATCGGTTTTCACAACGGTCTAATTGATTTGTTTAGTAAATTTAGTACATTAATTAATATGGTTTGTGAGATAAATTGTGGTGATGACACTTCAACATGCAAATTTTAAACTTAAACAATGAACAGTGCTCTTCAATTAATATACAGGGGATTGAAAACCCTAGATAACGTCCATTGAAGACTATATTAGTTAGTTCAAAAAAGGA
>CAJHQP010010734.1:0-17605 GCA_905132765.1 Moricandia arvensis
AACTTGACCAAATCACATTTTGGTCTGGTGCAAAATCCGGGTCAAGTTGTACGGATCCGTACAGCTCATGGTCCGTACATCCATGGCCGAGACTTGGGACACAAGGCAGAAGGAAGAAGATAACCTTGCTGGGTAAAAAGGAAGAAGGTTAACTTGTGGGTTACTCGGTAAAGAAGTGGCTCGCGAATAAGGAAGAAGGCATCTGGTCAAGATGCCAAAAGCATCTCGCACCCTCATCCACAAGTTCAAACCAGGCGCTCCTCTTCCCTTGACCGGCCACGTCTCCCTCTTCACAGCCTTTGCTTTTGTATCCGTTGTAAACCTAAATCACTCCCTATATATTTGTTTCTCCTCTCAGAATAATCAATCAAGTAAATCATTTCTTTCTTTTGCGGTTCTCTCTTCTCTCTCTCTCGAGTTCATCATGAACATCGAGCACACTCTCTTCTAATCTCTCAATCTAGCACTCTTTCTCTCTTACTCTCGGTTATTCTACTCTTATTCTCTCAAAATCTCATCACCATTTGAGGTACTCAACAAAACCAGACCATCTATTGACCATATGCGTGTGTTTGGGTGTCTTTGTTTTGTATTAATACCAGGTGAACAAAGGAACAAATTAGAAGCAAAAAGTACAAGGTCAATGTTCATTGGATACTCCCCAAACCAGAAGGGTTACAAATGCTATGAACCAGAGACTAGGAGAGTCATGGTGTCTAGAGATGTGAAGTTTGTAGAATCAAGAGGATACTACAATGATAAGAGTTGGGAGGATCTAGAGAACCTATCTCAATCAGCTTCTGATAGAGCAAGCAATCTTAGGAGAGTGATGGAAAGCCTTGGGGTCAGTATGCCTGAAGCAAGAATGGAACCTGAACCAAAAGGGTCTACACCAGAAGCTGATAAAAGGGTGGAGACTGAAACTGGTTCCAGCAATGATGAAGTTGAGGTTCAGGTGGTTCCTCACCTTGACCATGTGGGGGAAAATACAGCTGAGCCAACAAAACCAGAAAACTCAGCAAGAATTCATGGCCAAGCTGAGCAACAAGATCAAGAGGAATCAGTGGTAAATGAGGGTCAGTCCTCAGATGATGCAGAAGCTGTTCCAGAAGAAGTAGCACCACCAGTACTAAGGAGGAGTACTAGGCTCAGAAAACCTGCTTCTAATTGGATCAACACAAGGGTTTATTTCAACTTTCAAGCAGTTGCCCATCCTACTCAAGCAACATGCTCCCTAGCTCAATATCCTATGGATCATCATGCCTTCATCACTAACCTTGATGAGGCTTACATACCAGGGTCATATGAAGAGGCTATGGCAATTAAGGAATGGAAAGATTCAGTAGGAGATGAGATGGGTGCGATGGAGAAGAATGGAACCTGGTTTGAAACTGAACTTCCCAAAGGCAAGAAGGCAGTAACAAGCATGTTGCTGTTCACAATTAAGTACTTAGCCAATGGGAAACCTGAGAGGAAGAAGACCAGGCTGGTAGCAAGAGGCTACACTCAAGTATATGGTGAGAACTATCTTGAAACCTTTGCACCAGTGGCAAAGCTTCACACCATAAGGATTTTGCTCTCTCTTGCTGTGAATTTGGAATGGGATCTTTGGCAAATGGATGTCAAGAATGCATTCCTACAAGGAGAGCTAGAAGATGAGGTATACATGCGTCCACCACCTGGTATGGAAGGCATGGTTAAACCAGGCAATGTCTTGATGCTTAGGAAAGCAATCTATGGTCTGAAGCAATCTCCAAGAGCCTGGTATCACAAACTGAGCACAACCCTTAATGGAAGAGGCTTTGTAAAATCTGAGGCTGATCACACCTTGTTTACTCTGACCAGCCAACAAGGGATCATTGTGATCCTCATTTATATGGATGATATCATTATCACAGGCAGTGATAAAGAGGGGATCAGCTCCACCAAAGCTTTTCTCAAGCCAACATTTGATATCAAGGATTTGGGAGAGCTCAAATATTTTCTAGGGATTGAGATGTGTAGATCCAAGGAGGGACTGTTTCTGTCCCAAAGGAAATACACTCTTGATGTATTAAAGGAAGCTGGAGATCTTGGTGGTAGACCTGCAAAAACACCTCTAGAGGAGGGGTACAAAGTGATGCGTGAGGGGGAGATTGAAGATAAGGCATATGTAGATGTGAAGCACTATAGAAGGATGGTGGGAAAACTCATATATCTCACTATCACAAGACCAGATGTGTGCTTTGCAGTGAATCAAGTGAGCCAGCATATGCAAGCTCCTAAGATGCACCATTGGAACATGGTGGAAAGGATTCTGAGGTACTTGAGAGAAGCACCAGGGCAAGGAGTTTGGATGGGTTGCAACAAGAGTACTGAGATAGTAGGCTATTGTGATGCTGATTGGGCTGGAGATAGGGTTGATAGGAGATCAACTACTGGTTATTGCACTTTTATTGGAGGCAACTTGGTAACTTGGAAGGGCAAGAAGCAAAAGGTGGTTTCATGTTCAAGTGCTGAGGCAGAATATAGAGCCATGAGAAAGCTTACAAGTGAGCTAATCTGGATCAAAGGACTGCTTAAGGATTTGGGAGTTGAGACCACAACACCAATCACTATGCATTGTGATAACCAGGCTGTTATACACATTGCTAGCAATTCAGTCTTTCATGAGAGGACTAAACATATTGAGGTGGATTGTCACAAGGTAAGACAAGCTGTGGAGCAGAAGATCATCTTACCTTGCTACACAAGAATTGAAGACCAGCTAGCTGATATCTTCACAAAGGCTGCGAGTACTAAGGTCTGTGAGTTCATTCATCCAAAGCTTGGGCTCAAAGACCTCACATGTCGCTGATCTCTCCTCCATGAAGTGTTCTACTCTTTTTCCTTGGCTTGGTTTTTCTCCCATGTGGTTTTACCTAGCTGAGGTTTTAATGAGGGAATGCTTCATGGCTTCCAAGCTTGACTTGTTCCACATAGTCAAGCTTGACGGGGAGTGTTGACATTGTTGCAATGAAGACATGAATGATAGAGAAGAATAAGTCAAGGCATGAGGAACATCTAGAATGATCAAGTATAAATGATGACTTGTCCGTACAGTTAGGTCAAGGAGTGACCTAACTTGACTTGTAAGACAAGAGAAGGTTTAACTTGAGAAGAAAGGAAGAAGAAAGGAAGTTTAATATATTCAGAACCAAAGAGGATGTCAACTTGAGGCAGAAAGAAATTAGGGAGAGAAGTCACTTGTGGTGTTAAGGAGAGTGGACCACTTAGCTCCTGTCGCTTTTCAACATTGCTGGGCATGCCTCTGCCCCTCCTCAGACTGTCCCAGCCATTCGTCAGTCACTGCCATTCCTCAGACTGTCCCTGCTATTCCTCAGTCCCATTAATTTGTTCTTTTCTTTATTCAAACTTGTCTGATTATTATATGTATTGTCTGGTCTATATATAGACATGTACCAAGACTAAGATAAGCAAGGAAATCATTTCTATCCTTCTCTCTCTTTGAATTTCGAATTCCTCTCTCTCTCTCTCTCTCTCTTGTTATTCAGTTCTTCATTCTCCAGCAATAAACTACTTCGAAATCTCTCATTCTAACATAAATCTCACAATAACAAGCAGACATCACAGCATCACTCCAGAACCTCTTTGGGACATTGGTTTGGAACATCATCGACCTTGCCACTTCCATTAGGTGCCTGTTCTTCCTTTCAGCCACTCCATTCTGTTGTGGAGTGTAAGGGAAACTTGTTTGATGTAGGATCCCATGTTGAGCAAGATGATCTTTTTAAGCATGGCTCATGTATTCTCTACCATTATCTGATCTGAAAATCTTAATCTTAACATTATAATGGTTAGAAACATAAGTCTGAAAGTTTTTAAGTGCATCAAGCACCCTATCCTTAGTTTTAATGAGTGTTAGCCAGGTGTATTTGGATTTTTCATCAATGAATGTAACAAAGTACTTGAAGTTCTCTTTAGATAAACAAGGAGCAGTCCAAACATAAGAATGAACAAGATCAAAACACTTCTCATAGATAGTACTTGATTTCTTAAAGACTGTCTTACAATGTTTACCCAAAATGCATGCTTCACACTCATTATTTTTAAACATGACACCTGGTAACATTAAACTAAGGGCCCTAACATTGGGGCAACCTAATCTAGCATGCCACAATGCATCATTATTTAAAGTAGAAACAGAGCTAAACGAGTAACTCGAATTGGAAATAGAGGTAATGTCTTCAAGCATATAAAGATCTCCCTTGGTTACTCCTTTTCCAATCAAATTACTGCTCTCAATATCCTGAAACTTCACATCATTAGGACTAAAGATAACATTTCAGTGTAAATCAGTAGTGCATTTCTTGACAGATAAGAGATTTGAAGTAAACTCAGGCATATAGAAAGCTCTAGACTCTTTATCAAACAGTTTCAGGGTTCCAATTCCTTTTATTGCTACTCTATCACAATTTGCAATCATAACATGACCATAAGCCGATTCTATATCCTTTATAAGACTGGTGTCACTTATCATGTGATGAGAGGCACAATAATCAACAACTAATGGTTTAGTTAACACACTAGAAGCTGTATATGATCTATGTGATTCTCCTAGAGCATCTAACTGATCAAGGGTCGTAGGCATTCTATAAGCAGTATGAGTCTAACTGATGTGATCATGGACCGGATCACTAAGGAGAGCAAGGAGAGTCTAGATGAACCACATGAAGCCACATTGCACCAGCAACCTGGTGATGATGCTCTAGCCATTCCTGAAGGTCCCATGACTCGTTCCAGAGTCAAGAAGCTTAAAGAGAATGTTGTTGGATTACTCACTTCACATCCACAACAAGAAAGTCTTGGACAAGGTCTGATCCGAGATGTCTTGATCACCATTCAAGCCATCTCTACATCAAGCTGAGTTAGTGTCTAGGCAAGACATGGGGTGCGTGCTCTTTTCCTTGCTTTTGGTTTTGTCCCACGAGGTTTTCCGAAGGAAGGTTTTTAACGAGGCGACAACTTGTCTTCACATCACTTAGGCCCTCTCTCGGTCCAAGACTAAAGAAGTTTACATTTTTATTTCATTTTAAAGCTTATGTTAAACTTAAACTATAGTTTCCTTTTTACTTATTTCCGAAACCCTAGAGAGCATGTTCTCTGGTTTCTCCTTATTTAAACGGGTCTCTAAACCCTATTGTACTCAAGCATCTTTTAATCAACAAGTTATCTTTCTCCTTGACGGCTCTCTCTCTAGAATAGTTGTCGAGTTTCTTCTGGTGTGTAGTATCCAGGAACCTAAGGGTGTTAGCTTGGTGTGTTATATCCGAGTTAATCATCTAGGAGTATCAAGAGATCTTATCATCCCTCTTGTGTCACCAATCGATCCACAACCTTGAAGAACTTGAGTCTCTGGTTCGTTCTTGCAAGGATCTATCCATCCCCATCAACCAAAGAGCATCCTAGGGACGCATCAAGTGGTATCAGAGCAACTTTGGTTGGGAAGTACTCGTTTTCTCTCTTGTTCTTTTTGTTTCATCCGTGTTTCATCTCTATCATCTTGAATAAGCAGTAGAACTAATCTGTTTAGGGCTGCTCGAGTTTCATAAGAGATTAGACAAGGTTTTAAACTTTTTCCTTTTTGCTTTGCGGAAACCCTAAAGAGAGAAACCCTAGCCGCATAAGTCTTTGCTTTTTAGATCACTTTGTTTCATCTGTTAATCTTGTTAATCACCTTGAACATGAATAGATTAAGGTTGTTAGGGTGCTAGAAAACCTTAGAGAAGATTAGGCAAAGTTAAAGGATTTTTCTTTTTTGCTTGGTAGGCGGAAACCCTTTTCCTTTTACCTAGGCGATTTTTTCCTTTTTGCTATTGTCTTGCAAAACAAGCTTGATTTCGTGTTCTCCTTTTTCCTTTTTGCTTGTCTTGTTACCTAGAAACCTTTTACTGGTTATATTGTTTACCTTTGTGCAGGAAGCATGGGATCCAAGTCTGAAGAAGAAGCTGCACTCGTCAGGAAGAACAAGCTTCTCATGGAGGCTATGTCGGCTCAACTTAATCAGAACATGGTGGCAACCATGACCGAGATGATGAGGACCAACCTCAATGACATCCGGAGAGAGCTCAGAGAAGACATCAGGAGAGCTACTAGTCAAGTTCCAAACCGAGAGACTAGGAGAGAAGAGAGACCTCATGCAACTCGCCAAGAGCATGCTGGTTATGAGGAGACTGACAATGAGTATGAACACCTCAGTTCATCCTCAAGACAAAGACAAAGAAGACATAGGCGTGTCCAAGAAAGAAGGATGAACCAGGGGGATGAGCTTGCTGGTTTGAAGATAAAGATACCCCCATTCCATGGCAAAGCTGATCCGGATGCCTACCTTGAGTGGGAGAAGAAGATTGAGTTAGTCTTTCAGTGTAAGCAGTACACCAACCACAAGAAGATTCAGATTGCTGCCACTGAGTTCTATGACTATGCTCTAAGTTGGTGGGATCAGTACATCACAACTCGTAGGAGGAATGGAGAAAAACCAGTAGAGACTTGGACAGAGATGAAGTCTATCATGTGCAAGAGGTTTGTTCCAAGTCATTACCACAGAGACTTGCACCACCGGCTCAGGAAACTTACCCAAGGTTCAAGATCAGTGGAGGAGTATTACCAGGAGATGGAGTTGCTCATGCTAAGAGCTAGCATATCAGAAGATAGAGAAGCAACCATGTCAAGGTTCCTGTGTGGTTTGAACCGAGAGATACAAGACAATGTTGAGATGCAACATTATGTGGAGCTGGAAGAGATGCTACACAAAGCTATTCTTGTGGAGCAACAGCTCAAGAGGAAGGGACATTCACGCAACCACTATGGCTCTAACCGGTTACACAACACCAAGGAAGAGAAGTAACCTTACCCTAAGGCAAGGTTGAGGCTTCTAGTTCCAGAGCTCGTGATGTCAAGTGTTTCAAGTGCCAAGGAAGAGGTCATTATGCCAATGAATGTACCAACAAGAGAGTCATGATCTTGCTGGAAGATGGAGAGTATGCCTCAGAAGATGACAACACTGACTCTGACCAAGAAGAGAGTGAAGAGGAACATGAAGAAGGACCAGTCCAGGGGAAGCTTTTAGTAGCAAGAAGGCTTCTAAGCTTGCAAAACAAGGCTGAGGAATTGGAGCAACGTGAGAACCTATTCTACACCCGGTGCTTGGTCCAAGGGAAAGTGTGCAGCCTCATTGTTGATGGAGGTAGTTGTGTGAATGCTGCGAGTGAAACCATGGTCAAGAAGTTGGGATTGAAGGTTCAGAATCATCCCAAACCTTACCGGTTACAATGGCTGAATGAAGAAGGCACCATGAAGGTTTCAAATCAAGTTCTCATTCCCTTAGCCATTGGGAGATATGAAGATGAAGTCTTGTGTGATGTGTTGCATATGGAAGCTGGTCACGTACTTCTTGGAAGACCTTGGCAATCTGATCGCCGAGTTATCCATGATGGCTTCACCAACAAGCACTCCTTTGAGTTCAAGGGACGCAAGACCACCCTGGTCCCCTTGACACCTAAGGAAGTTCAACATGATCAGATTCAACTCCAAAAGAAGAAGGAGATTGATCTAAAACCGGCTGGAACTAAGCAGCCAAACTTCTATGCTAACATGGGTGATATCAAAAGAACTCTCTACTCTAAACAATCTGCTATCTTACTTGTGTTTAAAAAAACTCTTTTGAACTTAACAGATTCTACACCGGTGTATCCGAGTGAAATGGTCTCTCTTTTGCAGGAGTTTCAAGATGTATTTCCAGAAGACAATCCCATTGGTTTACCACCTTTGAGAGGGATTGAGCACCAGATAGACTTTGTTCCAGGATCTACACTTCCAAACCATCCAGCATACAGAACCAACCCGGTTGAGACCAAGGAGTTGCAAAGACAAGTAGAGGAACTCATGGAGAAGGGCTATATCCGAGAGAGTTTGAGCCCATGTGCTGTACCAGTGCTCCTAGTGCCTAAGAAGGATGGTACATGGCGTATGTGTGTTGATTGTAGATCAATCAACAACATCACAGTGAAGTATCGCCATCCTATCCCTAGACTTGATGATATGCTTGATGAATTACATGGTTCTTGCATCTTTTCTAAGATAGATTTAAAAAGTGGTTATCATCAGATTAGGATGAAAGAAGGAGATGAATGGAAAACTGCATTCAAAACTAAACATGGATTATATGAGTGGTTAGTTATGCCATTTGGATTAACCAATGCACCTAGTACATTCATGAGGTTAATGAATCATGCTCTTAGATCATTCATAGGCATTTCTGTTGTAGTGTACTTTGATGACATCTTAGTATATAGCAAGAACTTAGAAGAACATCTAGAACATCTTAGGGCTTTCCTGAATGTTTTAAGAAATGAAAAGCTTTATGCCAACTTGAAGAAGTGCACCTTTTGCACGAATAATTGGGTTTTTCTAGGCTTTGTTGTGAGTGCAGATGGAGTTAAGGTCGATGAGGAGAAGATCAAAGCCATCACGGACTGGCCGAGTCCAACCACAGTAGGAGAAGTGAGGAGTTTCCATGGGCTTGCTGGGTTCTATAGGCGATTTGTGAGAGACTTTAGCACCATTGCATCTCCCTTGACTGAAGTGATAAAGAAGGATGTCGGATTCAAGTGGGGAGAAGCACAAGAGAAGGCTTTCCAGAGCGTAAAAGAGAAGCTTACTCAATCACCTCTTCTTATGCTTCCTGATTTTACTAAAACGTTTGAAATAGAATGTGATGCCTCAGGAATTGGAATTGGTGCTGTATTGATGCAGGATATGAAACCTATAGCCTACTTCAGTGAGAAGCTTGGAGGAGCCACTCTCAACTATGCAACCTAAGACAAAGAACTCTATGCCTTGGTGAGGGCATTACAAACATGGCAACATTACTTGTGGCCCAAGGAGTTTGTCATACACACTGATACACGCAAGGTGGGTTGAGTTCATTGAGACCTTCCCATACGTGATCAAGTATAAACAAGGTAAGGAGAACATAGTTGTTGATGCACTATCTCGGAGGTATGTTCTCTTGACCACTCTAGATGCTAAGTTACTTGGGTTTGAGCAGATAAATGATATGTATGATACTGACCATGATTTCAAGGAAGCTTATGCTTCTTGTGAGAAGTTTGCTGCAGGACATTACTTTAGACAAGAGGGCTTCTTGTTTTATGACAATAGATTGTGTGTGCCTAACTGCTCTTTGAGAGATCTTTTTGTCAGGGAATCCCATGGGGGCAGTGTAATGGGACACTTTGGGATTGCCAAGACCTTAAAAGTTTTGCAGGATCATTTCTGTTGACCGCACATGAAGAGAGATGTGGAGAGAATCTGTGGGAGGTGTGCTACTTGCAAGCATGCCAAGTCCCAAGTCCAATCCCAGGGTTTGTACACTCCTTTACCCATTCCACACCATCCCTGGAATGATATTTTCATGGACTTTGTTGTTGGATTGCCTAGGACTAGAACTGGAAAGGACTCAATCTTTGTTGTTGTTGATATGTTCTCTAGGATGGCACATTTCATAGCATGTCATAAGACTGATGATGCATTGCATGTTGCTAACCTGTTCTTTAAAGAAGTTGTTCGTTTGCATGGCATGCCTAGAACTATAGTTTCTGATAGGGACACTAAGTTTCTTAGTTACTTCTGGAAGACACTTTGGTCTAAGCTAGGCACTAAACTGTTGTTTTCTACTACATGTCATCCACAAACTGATGGACAAACTGAAGTAGTTAATAGAACCTTAGGAACACTCCTGCGTGCATTCATTAGAAAGAACTTAAGAACTTGGGAAGAATACTTACCACACTGTGAATTTGCATACAATCATGCTATGCATTCTACTTCCAAGTATTCACCTTTTGAGATTGTTTATGGGTTCAATCCCACCTCTCCTCTGGATCTAATGCCTTTACCTGAGTGTGAAAGGATCAGTCCAGATGGCAAGAAGAAAGCAGAGATGGTCCAATGGATCCATGAGAAGGCTAGACAAAACATTGAGCAGAAAACCAAGATTTATGAGAAGCAAGCCAACAAGGGGAGACGTGTGAGAACCTTTGAAGTAGGTGACCAAGTTTGGCTGCACCTGAGGAAGGATAGGTTCCCCAACGAGAGGAAGTCCAAGCTGATGCCAAGGGTTGATGGACCCTTCGAGATCATCCACAAGATCAATGACAATGCCTACAAACTTGATCTCCAAGGTAAGTATGATGTATCAAATAGCTTCAATGTCACTGACTTGGCTCCTTTTGCTGTAGATGAACCTGATTTGAGGAAAAATCCTTTTCAAGAGGGAGGGGATGATGTGATCATGGACCGGATCACTAAGGAGAACAAGGAGAGTCTAGATGAACCACATGAAGCCACATTGCACCAGCAACCTGGTGATGATGCTCTAGCCATTCCTGAAGGTCCCATGACTCGTTCCAGAGTCAAGAAGCTTAAAGAGAATGTTGTTGGATTACTCACTTCACATCCACAACAAGAAAGTCTTGGACAAGGTCTGATCCAAAATGTCTTCATCACCATTCAAGCCATCTCGACATCAAACTGAGTTAGTGTCTAGGCAAGACATGGGGTGCGTGCTCTTTTCCTTGATTTTGGTTTTGTCCCACGCGTGATGCGCCCCTAGGATGCTCTTTGGTTGATGGGAATGGATAGATCCTTGCAAGAACGAATCAGAGACTCAAGTTCTTCAAGGTTGTGGATCGATTGGTAACACAAGAGGGATGATAAGATCTCTTGATACTCCTAGATGAATAACTCGGATATAACACACCAAGCAAACACCCTTAGGTTCCTGGATACTACACACCAGAAGAAACTCGACAACTTGTCTGAGAGGGAGAGCCGTCAAGGAGAAAAGATAACTCGTTGATTAAAGGATGGATGAGTACAATAGGTTTTAGAGACCCGTTTAAATAAGGAGAAACGGAGAACATGCTCTCTAGGGTTTCGGAAATAAGTAAAAAGGAAACTACAGTTTAACTTTAACATAAGCTTTAAAATGAAATAAAAATGTAAACTTCTTTAGCCTTGGACCGAGATAGGGCCTAAGTGATGTGCAGACAAGTTGTGGCCTCGTTAAAAACCTTCCTCCGGAAAACCTCGTGGGACAAAACCAACAGCAAGGAAAAGAGCACGCACCCCATGTCTTGCCTAGACACTAACTCAACTTGATGTAGAGATGGCTTGAATTGTGATCAAGACATCTCGGATCAGACCTTGTCCAAGACTTTCTTGTTGTGGATGTGAAGTGAGTAATCCAACAACATTCTCTTTAAGCTTCTTGACTCTGGAACGAGTCATGAGACCTTCAGGAATGGCTAGAGCATCATCACCAGGCTGCTGGTGCAATGTGGCTTCATGTGGAAGCTCATCTAGACTCTCCTTGTTCTCCTTAGTGATCCGGTCCATGATCACATCATCCCCTCGCTCTTGAAAAGGATTTGTCCTCAAATCAGGTTCATTTACAGCAAAAGGAGCCAAGTCAGTGACATTGAAGCTATTTGATACATCATACTTACCTTGGAGATCAAGTTTGTAGGCATTGTCATTGATCTTGTGGATGATCTCGAAGGGTCCATCAACCCTTGGCATCAGCTTGGACTTCCTCTCGTTGGGGAACCTATCCTTCCTCAGGTGCAGCCAAACTTGGTCACCTACTTCAAAGGTTCTCACACGTCTCCCCTTGTTGGCTTGCTTCTCATAAATCTTGGTTTTCTGCTCAATGTTTTGTCTAGCCTTCTCATGGATCCATTGGACCATCTCTGCTTTCTTCTTGCCATCTGGACTGATCCTTTCACACTCAGGTAAAGGCATTAGATCCAGAGGAGAGGTGGGATTGAACCCATAAACAATCTCAAAAGGTGAATACTTGGAAGTAGAATGCATAGCATGATTGTATGCAAATTCACAGTGTGGTAAGTATTCTTCCCAAGTTCTTAAGTTCTTTCTAATGAATGCACGCAGGAGTGTTCCTAAGGTTCTATTAACTACTTCAGTTTGTCCATCAGTTTGTGGATGACATGTAGTAGAAAACAACAGTTTAGTGCCTAGCTTAGACCAAAGTGTCTTCCAGAAGTAACTAAGAAACTTAGTGTCTCTATCAGAAACTATAGTTCTAGGCATGCCATGCAAACGAACAACTTCCTTAAAGAACAGGTTAGCAACGTGCAATGCATCATCAGTTTTATGACATGCTATGAAATGTGCCATCTTAGAGACCCTATCAACAACAACAAAGATTGAATCCTTGCCGGTTCTAGTCCTAGGTAATCCAACAATAATGTCCATGGAAATGTCATTCCAGGGATGGTGTGGAATGGGTAAAGGAGTGTACAAACCCTGGGATTGGACTTGGGACTTGGCATGCTTGCAAGTAGCACACCTCCCACAGATTCTCTCCACATCTCTCTTCATATGCGGCCAATAGAAGTGATCCTGTAAAACTTTTAAGGTCTTGGCAATCCCAAAGTGTCCCATTATACTGCCCCCATGGGATTCCCTGACAAAAAGATCTCTCAAAGAGCAGTTAGGCACACATAACCTATTGTCATAAAACAAGTAGCCTTCTTGTCTAAAGTAATGCCCTGCAGCAAACTTCTCACAAGAAGCATAAGCTTCCTTGAAATCATGGTCAGTATCATACATATCCTTTATCTGCTCAAACCCAAGTAACTTAGCATCTAAAGTAGTCAAGAGAACATACCTTCGAGATAGTGCATCAGCAACTATGTTCTCCTTACCTTGTTTATATTTGATCACGTATGGGAAGGTCTCAATGAACTCAACCCACCTTGCGTGTCTCTTGCTAAGCTTACTCTGCCCTTTTAGATACTTTAGGGACTCATGATCAGTGTGTATGACAAACTCCTTGGGCCACAAGTAATGTTGCCACGTTTGTAATGCCCTCACCAAGGCATAGAGTTCTTTGTCATAGGTTGCATAGTTGAGAGTGGCTTCTCCAAGCTTCTCACTGAAGTAGGCTATAGGTTTCCTATCCTGCATCAATACAGCACCAATTCCAATTCCTGAGGCATCACATTCTATTTCAAAAGTTATAGTAAAGTCAGGAAGCATAAGAAGAGGTGATTGAGTAAGCTTCTCCTTTAGGCTCTGGAAAGCCTTCTCTTGTGCTTCTCCCCACTTGAATCCGACATCCTTTTTTATCACTTCGGTCAAGGGAGCTGCAATGGTGCTAAAGTCTCTCACAAATCACCTATAGAACCCAGCAAGCCCATGAAAACTCCTCACTTCTCCTACTGTGGTTGGACTCGGCCAGTCTTTGATGGCTTTGATCTTCTCCTCATCGACCTTAACTCCATCTGCACTCACAACAAAGCCTAGGAAAACCAAGTTATCCGTGCAAAAAGTGCACTTCTTCAAGTTGGCATAAAGCTTTTCATTCCTTAGAACATTCAAGACAGCCCTAAGATGTTCTAGATGTTCTTCTAAGTTCTTGCTATATACTAAGATGTCATCAAAGTATACTACAACATAAATGCCTATGAATGATCTAAGAACATGATTCATTAATCTCATGAATGTACTAGGTGCATTGGTTAATCCGAATGGCATAACTAACCACTCATATAATCCATGTTTAGTTTTGAATGCAGTTTTCCATTCATCTCCTTCTTTCATCCTAATCTGATGATAACCACTTTTTAAATCTATCTTATAAAAGATGCAAGAACCATGCAATTCATCAAGCATATCATCAAGTCTAGGGATAGGATGGCGATACTTCACTGTGATGTTATTGATTGATCTACAATCAACACACATCCGCCATGTACCATCCTTCTTAGGCACTAGGAGCACTGGTACAGCACTAGGAGCACTGGTACAGCACTAGGAGCACTGGTACAGCACATGGGCTCAAACTCTCTCGGATATAGCCCTTCTCCATGAGTTCCTCTACTTTTCTTTGCAACTCCTTGGTCTCAACCGGGTTGGTTCTGTATGCTGGACGGTTTGGAAGTGTAGATCCTGGAACAAAGTCTATCTGGTGCTCAATCCCTCTCAAAGGTGGTAAACCAATGGGATTGTCTTCTGGAAATACATCTTGAAACTCCTGCAAAAGAGAGACCATTTCACTCGGATACACCGGTGTAGAATCTGTTAAGTTCAAAAGAGTTTTTTTAAACACAAGTAAGATAGCAGATTGTTTAGAGTAGAGAGTTCTTTTGATATCACCCATGTTATCATAGAAGTTTGGCTGCTTAGTTCCAGCCGGTTTTAGATCAATCTCCTTCTTCTTTTGGAGTTGAATCTGATCATGTTGAACTTCCTTAGGTGTCAAGGGGACCAGGGTGGTCTTGCGTCCCTTGAACTCAAAGGAGTGCTTGTTGGTGAAGCCATCATGGATAACTCGGCGATCAGATTGCCAAGGTCTTCCAAGAAGTACGTGACCAGCTTCCATATGCAACACATCACACAAGACTTCATCTTCATATCTCCCAATGGCTAAGGGAATGAGAACTTGATTTGAAACCTTCATGGTGCCTTCTTCATTCAGCCATTGTAACCGGTAAGGTTTGGGATGATTCTGAACCTTCAATCCCAACTTCTTGACCATGGTTTCACTCGCAGCATTCACACAACTACCTCCATCAACAATGAGGCTGCACACCTTTCCTTGGACCAAGCACCGGGTGTAGAAGAGGTTCTCACGCTTCTCTAGCTCCTCAGCCTTGTTTTGCAAGCTTAGAAGCCTTCTTGCTACTAAAAGCTTCCCCTGGACTGGTCCTTCTTAATGTTCTTCTTCAGTGTCTTCTTGGTCAGACTCGGTGTTTTCATCTTCTGAGGCATACTCTCCATCTTCCAGCAAGATCATGACCCTCTTGTTGGTACATTCATTGGCATAATTACCTCTTCCTTGGCACTTGAAACACTTGACATCACGAGCTCTGGAACTAGAAGCTTCAACCTTGCCTTTGCCCTTGTCAAGAGCACTGCTTGGTTTGGTCTCTTCTCTTGGATAGGACTTGTGATCCTTCTGGAACGGTTTAGACTCCTTAGGGTAAGGTGACTTCTCTTCCTTGGTGTTGTGTAACCGGTTAGAGCCATAGTGGTTGCGTGAATGTCCCTTCCTCTTGAGCTGTTGCTCCACAAGAATAGCCTTGTGTATCATCTCTTCAAGCTCCACATAATGTTGCATCTCAACATTGTCTTGTATCTCTCGGTTTAAACCACATAGGAACCTTGACATGGTTGCTCCATGAGAAGCTTGTTCTTCCTGACGAGTGCAGCTTCTTCTTCAGACTCGGATCCCATGCTTCCTGCACAAAGGTAAACAAAATAACCAGTAAAAGGTTTCTAGGTAACAAGACAAGCAAAAAGAAAAAAGGATCAAACAAACTAAAGCTTCTTCTACAAGACAAAAGTAAAAAGGATAATCGGCTACAAGCAAAAAGGAGATTAGGGTTGCCGATTTCTAGCAAAAAGGAAATTCTTCAAATCTTGTCTAAACTTTTCTAAGCTTTTCTAGCACCCTAAGCAACCTTAGTCTACTCGTGTTCACGGTGATTAACAAGATTAACAGATGCAACAAAGTGATCTAAGAAGCAAAGAACTTAGGCGGCTAGGGTTTCTCTCTCTTGGGTTTTCTCACAAGAAAAAAGGAAAAAGTTTAAATCCTTGTCTAAACTCTTATGAAACTCGAGCAGCCCTAAACAAATTAGAACTACTGCTTAAACAAGATGATAGAGATGAAACACGGATGAAACAAAATAACAAGAGAGAAAATGAGTACTTCCCAACCAAAGGTGCTCTGATACCACTTGCTGCGCCCCTAGGATGCTCTTTGGTTGATGGGAATGGATAGATCCTTGTAAGAACAAATCAGAGACTCAATTTCTTCAAGGTTGTGGATCGATTGGTGACACAAGAGGGATGATAAGATCTCTTGATACTCCTAGATGAATAACTCGGATATAACACACCAAGCAAACACCCTTAGGTTCCTGGATACTACACACCAGAAGAAACTCGACAACTTGTCTTAGAGTGAGAGCCGTCAAGGAGAAAAGATAACTCGTTGATTAAAGGATGGATGAGTAGAATAGGGTTTAGAGACCCGTTTAAATAAGGAGAAACCGAGAACATGCTCTCTAGGGTTTCGGAAATAAGTAAAAAAGGAAACTATAGTTTAACTTTAACATAAGCTTTAAAATGAAATAAAAATGTAAACTTCTTTAGCCTTGGACCGAGATAGGGCCTAAGTGATGTGAAGACAAGTTGTGGCCTCGTTAAAAACCTTCCTCCGGAAAACCTCGTGGGAAAAAACCAAAAGCAAGGAAAAGAGCACGCACCCCATGTCTTGCCCAGACACTAACTCAGCTTGATGTAGAGATGGCTTGAATTGTGATCAAGACATCTCGGATCAGACCTTGTCCAAGACTTTCTTGTTGTGGATGTGAAGTGAGTAATCCAACAACATTCTCTTTAAGCTTCTTGACTCTGGAACGAGTCATGGGACCTTCAGGAATGGCTAGAGCATCATCACCAGGCCGCTGGTGCACTGTGGCCTCATGTGGAAGCTCATCTAGACTCTCCTTGTTCTCCTTAGTGATCCGGTCCATGATCACATCAACGAGGTTTTCCGGAGGAAGGTTTTTAACGAGGCCACAACTTGTCTTCACATCACTTAGGCCCTCTCTCGGTCCAAGACTAAAGAAGTTTACATTTTTATTTCATTTTAAAGCTTATGTTAAACTTAAACTATAGTTTCCTTTTTACTTATTTCCTAAACCCTAGAGAGCATGTTCTCTGGTTTCTCCTTATTTAAACGGGTCTCTAAACCCTATTGTACTCAAGCATCTTTTAATCAACGAGTTATATTTCTCCTTGATGGCTCTTTCTCTAGAATAGTTGTCGAGTTTCTTCTGGTGTTTAGTATCCAGGAACCTAAGGGTGTTAGCTTGGTGTGTTATATCCGAGTTAATCATCTAGGAGTATCAAGAGATCTTATCATCCCTCTTGTGTCACCAATCGATCCACAACCTTGAAGAACTTGAGTCTCTGATTCGTTCTTGCAAGGATCTATCCATCCCCATCAACCAAAGAGCATCCTAGGGACGCATCACTAACCAAGGGTGTTTCCGTGTGTGTTACCATTCTCCTTAAGAGCTTTGATGAGAGCATCAGTGTCGGACCTCCTTATGGGCTCCTGATCCATGTTCTTGACTGAAAAATGTTGAGATGCCATAGCCTTCCCTTCACTTTCACGAGCAGTAGACCCACTTCCAGAAGGACCAGCTTCACTTGCTTCATTGGAAAGGTGAGCTCTTCCTTCCCTCTCCTTCATGAACTTGGTTGGTTTGAGATGGGGATGAAAGATCCAGCACTGACTCCTCTTGTGACCCGGCTTCTTGCAATGATCACAGTTGCCTCCAAACCTCCTATCCTCACCATACCTCCTTTCCTCAGGCTTGTACATTGCCTTGTTAGCTTGAGTAACTTCTGTCTTGTTTGCTAAAGAAAGATCACCTCTTCCTCCAAACAATTCGTGTGAACCCTCTTCCTTCTGGATCTGAGCACACACTTCCTCAAAGGATGGCAGTTTAGATGACCTCAA